>JAADKA010000042.1:390000-467322 GCA_009982855.1 Lizonia empirigonia | reverse complement strand
CCGTTGCTGGGAAGGCCTTCTCAGTTGTCTGGGCTTGTTCGTCCGTGAGATTGACTTGCGCCAGCATAGCTTTGATAATCTTACAGAGTCTTTCATCCTCAGCAGTATCTTCTCCAGATCTCTTGCGTTTAGACTGTCTCGTGAAGTATCGTGGAGCTTCCGGCAAGGATTGGGCTGGTTCCTCAGGTTCTTTAGTCGTCAGATCCGGTACTCGCTCATCTTGTGAGACGGTAGTAGGAGGAGCGGTAGTCAGCTTCCTTGGTCTTCCTCTTCCACGCTTGATTGGCTTAGGAGTTGTCCCAATTGTTCCGCAGGAGGTGGTTCCATCTCGTTTGCAGTCGGTGGTTCCATCTGTTCCACAGTGGCTTGTTCTGTAGGATCTGCAGAAGTTGGTTCTGTAGGATCTACAGATGTTGGTTCTGCAGGAGTCGGTTCTGCAGGAACTCGTTGAGTAGGATCTAGTTGAGCAGCAGTCGTTTGAGCAGGAGTAGGATTTTTCCTTGGTCTTCCTCTTGGTTTTCGGTCTGGCATAGTATTTGGCGTTCCCTGTGATCCAGCCAGAATGTTCCGCAACCGTAGTTCGACTCTCCCTCCAGGTGTGTGTTCGTCTACTGATATACGGCTTGATCTTGAGGTATATCCTAGTTCTGGCGAGTAGAACTTGAACTGCTTGTTTGTTGTCTCAGAATATCCCATGAATACCCCAACTCTGCCGCGGTCCACAAGCTTGTCGTGTCGTTGATCTGCTGGAATTGTTTTAGGGTGGATGTAGGAGTAGCACTTGCTCCCCCATACACGGATGTGATCAATAGATGGCGTTTTTCCTGTAAAAGCCTCTTCGGGGCTGACTCGCTTTCCATTCATTGTAGGTCCTGTATCAGTGCGGTTTCGCATGTACGTGTCGGCTTCCACAGCTTCGTCCCAGAACTCAATTGGCAAACCAGCGTCCTTGAGCATTGCTCTCATACTAGCTTCTGCAGTTTGGATATTTCGCTCGGCTGGTCCATTCTGATGTGATGACGCAATTGTGGTAGGCTGCAGTTCAACTCCATGTGTGACTCTCCATTCCTCAACTTGTTGCAAGAGTTCTGGCGCGTTGTCAGTCCCAGCAGCTTTGACTTTCTCGTCGGTCTGATGTTCAACAAAAATCTTCCAGGCTCTGAGTTCCTTTTGTGCGTCTCCCTTCTGCTTCAACGGGATAACCCAGTTCTTCCGCGTGTAGCTGTCAATAATAAGGAGAAACCATCGGTTGCCTCGCAGAGATGTTGGAAAGGGTCCTGCAATGTCAAACTGTACCAGAGCTAGCTTCTCAGCTTTGTGGTCTCTCAATTGCTTAGGGATGCTGTTCCTCATCTTTGTCAGGGCGCAGACTTCGCAGATTTCCTTCTTCACTGGGACTCGAATCTTGTTCTGGAGCGTTGTGACTTCGTGGAGTTTGGCAATCTTTGCAGGTCCTAGGTGTGCAAAGCGTCTGTGGTACAGCAAGTATCTCTCCCTTTCACTAGCCTTGAGTTCGGACTCAGTTGGTGTGTGAAGGACTTCTGTATCTAGGGCTGGTGCATAGAGTTCTTTTCCCAGAAATGCCGTCTCTTGGTATCCATCTGCAATGTGTGACACTACGTAGAGACCATCGTCCATAGTTGCTTTAATGATCGTCTTCTTCCCTAGTTTGAAGGACAGTGTGTGGGAATTAAAACATCCCTTCATGCCTGCTGCGCAAATTCGTCTCCCTGATAACAAATTGACTCCAAGGTTAGGTACCAGCAGTACATCTGAAAGCCATGTCGAAGATCCATCCTTGCATACCATTTGGGCTTCTCCTTTCCAGTCTGCGTGTAGTTCTCCCCCTCCAACCCGAACAAGTCTTCGCTTGATCTTGATCATTCGTCTAAACAGCGAGGGTTGGTCAGACATGTGTGAGGAGGCGCCAGTGTCGCCGGCCCAGGTAGATGGAGATGCCTTACTGAGGATGTCTTTAGAGAGACGACATGTCTCAATTTCCTCGTCTTCCAAGTCTGAAGTATCGGTTGATGTCTCCAGCTCTGACTCTGACCTGGCTTCTTCGGCTCCATATGCTTTGCCAGTTTTCTTGTAAGACCTCTTTTGCTCAGGTGTCTTAGCGGGAGGCTTGGGGATGTTGCAGAGGATGATTTCTTCTTCCTCTTCCTCCTCTCGGCTTCATACTCCCCAAGAAGCCTTCGAGCCTTCCCAAGCTTCACACAGTCCCGGATATAGTGTGCATCGCCACAGAGGTAGCACTGGATGCTGGGCTTGGTGCTGGACTCGGAGTCGGACGAAGATAACAAGTCCTTGTTCACACGCTTGTGCGGTGGGGCGTACTTGGCGACCTTTCGGAAAGCTAGATGAGCTTGTTCATCAGTATCTTGCTGGTCTCGGACTTCCTTCTCTTCCAACAACTTTAGCTTTTGTTCGACAGTGAGGTTCAGCTGGGCGTTCAAAGTGTCGATCGTAGTCCCAAATTTCTTTGGGAGTGATCTGATGAGGACAAGTAGCAGTGCGGAGTCTTTGTAGGCTCCGTTGGTGTCGGCATCTGCTGCCACGAGCTTGCGTCGGTAGTCCTTTAGCTTTTCCCACGATCCGACAATTGTGCTCTCAGGACTAAATGTGAATGTCTGAATTTTGGTCATATACATGTTGGCGGCTGTAGCGTCGGTTTGACTGTACTTCATGCGCAAGTAAGCCCAGAAGTGGAAGGCAGTATCGTACTCGTCAATAAGGGCTTGGTCCTCTTCGCTGAGAGAGCTGAACAAGAGATCGATTGCGGTGGCTTCATCTTCCAGGTACTTGTCTCTTTTGTCGATGTTGATGTGGGCCTTGACAGTCTCATCTGTGATGTCCATTTCCCTCATAGCATCCGACAGTTCTCCGGCGGTAGCGATCCGACATTGATCTGCCAAGGTTCTTTCGCAGACATAGAAGACCCTCTTTCCCTTGAGCTTGACTTTGTTCCGGCGGAACCAAGCATCGTGATTCTCAGCTGTGAGTTTCGGAATCTTCCATTCTTCCTTCTCTTCGGCCATCATGTGTGTAGAAGCTTGCACGTATCAGTTGCGGGTAGTGCAGGCGTTGCAGACGGTGCAGTCAGTACATGCGGTGCATGCGGTGTATGCGTGCGTTATATATGTAGGCGATATGCTGCGGGTAGTGCAGTTGTTGTCGGTTCTCAGGCGTGGAGAAGAAGAGTAGATGTGTTTGCGTGTCAACTGCGTTGCACACGGCTTCTTGTGTTCGATTGCTGAATCTGAGTCCTGCGCGACTTGGGTATGTGATCGTTCCTCCGTGAGTTGGGGCTAGGGTCTCCACGACCTTGGTGGTGTTTGATTCCTGCTCAAATTTGAGTCCTGCGCGACTCTGGTAGATGTTTCGATTCCTTCCGCGAATCGTAGCTGAGTCCTTCGTGACTCTTGAGGTTTGATTCCTTCTCGAATCTGAGTCCTGCGCGACTCTGGTGGGATCAAAACAATGACATCAGTTTTGGCAACCGGGGCTCATAACCTATTGGAACAAGGTCCCTCTGGTAGTATGACTACCATGGATAACCGAGTAGGAGAGGAACAAGGCGGGGTGGCTGCAACGTATTGTATTGACTATCGTGTTGTGTGTAAGACTCACACTGTCATTGTGAGTGCCATTGCCCACCAGGCAGTGCCTGCCACAACAGCATATCATGTGACTCCCGAACACCTTCCACCCTGGACTGAACCCAGTTATTCTCAACACTTATGATTATTCCGCAGCTAACATCCGTCAGCGCATTAAATCCATTCTTGAGTCACTCCTTAGTAGGTGTAGCCTTGGACATTTGTTGCGATACACTGCCTTCCCCGGACATATAGAGTCCTTCAGGAAAGGGGGACCGGAAGCTGGTTTGCGTGTTATTGTAGTGGAGCAGTGGGCAAAAGGCTCACAAGTTGTTTATTATGGCGGCTCGCACAAACACAATTTTCCAACAGTCAAAGGTATACGGCAATTACACGAAACACAGAAGACTGCACTTGAGGAAATGGGCTGTGGAGCCATCAAGAGAAACTTTCCAGATGGAGGCTTGTAAGCTCTTCTAGCTATACAGCTACATGCTCTAACAGAATATCAGGGTAGTCCGCGACGCTCGACTCTACGCTGAGACTAAAAGCGGCTACGCAATCAACTTCATATTCGCTACCGATGAGAAAGTCGCCGCTTGGCCTAAAATAAAGGTCCCAAATTCGCAGGAATTCAGGCAAAAGGCTATCGACATGGAGAGTCCTACAATAGGGGTGAATTTCTCATTCTCACATCTGACCGGAAGCTCGGAATAGGCTGGGTTGATCTACTGCTATCCCGTGTAGTGGATAGCTGAGCTGATATAGGAGAGGGGCGTCAAAGATGTCATTCATCCCCACCACGGCACTCGGAAAGACAATTGAACCGCCACTAAAGCCGTCTATAGTCGACCCCGCCTCGAATCCTGCCATTTCGGGAGTCATCATGTATGTGGTAGCTGGTTGCGTGGGCACTGACGAAATAGCATCTGATTTAATGTTAGTGAATGAAGATCCAGGAATGAAAAGAACTATTGGAACAAGGTCCCTCTGGTAGTATGACTACCATGGATAACCGAGTAGGAGAGGAACAAGGCGGGGTGGCTGCAACGTATTGTATTGACTATCGTATTGTGTGTAAGACTCACACTGTCATTGTGAGTGCCATTGCCCACCAGGCAGTGCCTGCCACAACAGCATATCATGTGACTCCCGAACACCTTCCACCCTGGACTGAACCCAGTTATTCTCAACACTCCCCCTCAGGACAGGTCCGGTCCATAGATAACTCCCAGTTGGTTCTTGAATCTCTCAAATGCAACTCGCTGCAAAGGCTTTGTCATTCCATCTGCAACCATGTCTGCAGTCGGCACATAGGCCACATCAAGTTTGCCTTGTTCTGCCAGGTCCCTGACAAAGTGATAACAGACGTCGATGTGCTTTGATCTTTCGTGGAGGTGAGGGTTCTTTGTAAGTGCGATGGCGCCCTGGTTGTCTCCCAGCATCTGAACCTTGTTGGTGTCTTTTCCAATGTACTTTGGGAAACCAAGGTCTCTGAACACTTGAGCAATCCACTGGCCTTGCTTGCAGCATGTTGATAGTGCCATGTACTCAGACTCGCAGCTTGATGTAGCAACTGACCGTTGCTTCTTGCTAGACCATGATATTGGCCCTCCATAGAACATTGCCGTGCTTCCTGAAACGCTCTTTCGGTCCACGATGTCGCTTGCCCAGTCAGCATCAGAGTAGATGACAAATTGTGAGTGTGCTCCCCCTGGTCCGTAGCGTAGTTTCATTGAGACTGTCGATCGGAGATACCGTAGCAGGTTTTTCAGTGCATGGCCATGATGTTCTGCTGGATCGCTCATGTATTGGCTTAGCTTCCCAAGGGTGAATGCAATATCTGGACGTGTGAGAACCATAGCGAACATCAGACTTCCAATTCCTTGCTGGTACTCAGTTGTGTCAATTCGAGTGTCGTTGTCAGTAGCCGGTCTGAATGAGGTGTAATCGGCAGATGGGATCTTCTTGTCCTTATGCTTCTTGCTTGACATTCCAAACTTGTCAAGTACTGCGCGCAGGTATTGCTCTTGGTCAAGGAGGATTGTGCGGTTCTTTCTGTCTCGTGTGACTCGCACTCCAAGGACCTTGTGTACCTCCCCCAGGTTCTTGGCGTTGAATCGTCCAGAAAGCTTCTTCCAGAACCACTCAGTTTGGGATTGCTCCTTTGCCGCTGCAAGAACGTCGTCAACGTAGACTAGGATTCGAATCTTTCTTTCCTCATGGACAAACATACAAGGGTCTGCAAGGCTTTGCACAAACCCCCATGCAAGAAGCTCTTTCTTTATCAACAGGTTCCAGTCGCGAGCAGCCTGCTTCAGTCCGTACAGGCTTCGAAGCACTTTCAGGACATGTCCTTTCTTGACATGAACTCCTTCAGGTTGCTTAAGGAGAATCTGTTCCTTGAGGTGAGATTCAGTGAACGCATTCTTGATATCATAATGGAAACATTCCAGGTCTTCTGCTGCGACAGTAGCCAGGAATAGACGCAAGGTATCCATGCGGACAGTCGGCGCAAAGGTCTCGTTGTAGTCGATTCCATGTACTTGGGTGAAGCCACGTGCCACAAGGCGTGCTTTAAATCGTTCAATTGTTCCGTCTGGCTTGGTTTTGATTGTAAAAACCCACTTTGAATCAACCATGTTGGCATCTTTTGGCCGTAAGACTTCTTCCCAGGTTCCGTTTTCCATTAGCGAGATTATCTCCTCCAGCACCGCTGCTTTCCACTTATTTCCGTACTTTGGGTCGTGGATAGCTTGTTGATATGTCTGGGGAATCCGAATTCCTGCGATCTCCGTTGCTGGGAAGGCCTTCTCAATTGTCTGGGCTTGTTCGTCCGTGAGATTGACTTGCGCCAGCATAGCTTTGATAATCTTACAGAGTCTTTCATCCTCAGCAGTATCTTCTCCAGATCTCTTGCGTTTAGACTGTCTCATGAAGTATCGTGGGGCTTCCGGCAAGGATTGGGCTGGTTCCTCAGGTTCTTTAGTCGTCAGATCCGGTACTCGCTCATCTTGTGAGACGGTGGTAGGAGGAGCGGTAGTCAGCTTCCTTGGTCTTCCTCTTCCACGCTTGATTGGATTAGGAGTTGGTTCCACTTGTTCCGCAGGAGGTGGTTCCATCTCGTTTGCAGTCGGTGGTTCCATCTGTTCCACAGTGGCTTGTTCTGTAGGATCTGCAGAAGTTGGTTCTGCAGGAGTCGGTTCTGCAGGAACTCGTTGAGTAGGATCTAGTTGAGCAGCAGTCGTTTGAGCAGGAGTAGGATTTTTCCTTGGTCTTCCTCTTGGTTTTCGGTCTGGCATAGTATTTGGCGTTCCCTGTGATCCAGCCAGAATGTTCCGCAACCGTAGTTCGACTCTCCCTCCAGGTGTGTGTTCGTCTACTGATATACGGCTTGATCTTGAGGTATATCCTAGTTCTGGCGAGTAGAACTTGAACTGCTTGTTTGTTGTCTCAGAATATCCCATGAATACCCCAACTCTGCCGCGGTCCACAAGCTTGTCGTGTCGTTGATCTGCTGGAATTGTCTTAGGGTGGATGTAGGAGTAGCACTTGCTCCCCCATACACGGATGTGATCAATAGATGGCGTTTTTCCTGTAAAAGCCTCTTCGGGGCTGACTCGCTTTCCATTCATTGTAGGTCCTGTATCAGTGCGGTTTCGCATGTACGTGTCGGCTTCCACAGCTTCGTCCCAGAACTCAATTGGCAAACCAGCGTCCTTGAGCATTGCTCTCATACTAGCTTCTGCAGTTTGGATATTTCGCTCGGCTGGTCCATTCTGATGTGATGACGCAATTGTGGTAGGCTGCAGTTCAACTCCATGTGTGACTCTCCATTCCTCAACTTGTTGCAAGAGTTCTGGCGCGTTGTCAGTCCCAGCAGCTTTGACTTTCTCGTCGGTCTGATGTTCAACAAAAATCTTCCAGGCTCTGAGTTCCTTTTGTGCGTCTCCCTTCTGCTTCAACGGGATAACCCAGTTCTTCCGCGTGTAGCTGTCAATAATAAGGAGAAACCATCGGTTGCCTCGCAGAGATGTTGGAAAGGGTCCTGCAATGTCAAACTGTACCAGAGCTAGCTTCTCAGCTTTGTGGTCTCTCAATTGCTTAGGGATGCTGTTCCTCATCTTTGTCAGGGCGCAGACTTCGCAGATTTCCTTCTTCACTGGGACTCGAATCTTGTTCTGGAGCGTTGTGACTTCGTGGAGTTTGGCAATCTTTGCAGGTCCTAGGTGTGCAAAGCGTCTGTGGTACAGCAAGTATCTCTCCCTTTCACTAGCCTTGAGTTCGGACTCAGTTGGTGTGTGAAGGACTTCTGTATCTAGGGCTGGTGCATAGAGTTCTTTTCCCAGAAATGCCGTCTCTTGGTATCCATCTGCAATGTGTGACACTACGTAGAGACCATCGTCCATAGTTGCTTTAATGATCGTCTTCTTCCCTAGTTTGAAGGACAGTGTGTGGGAATTAAAACATCCCTTCATGCCTGCTGCGCAAATTCGTCTCCCTGATAACAAATTGACTCCAAGGTTAGGTACCAGCAGTACATCTGAAAGCCATGTCGAAGATCCATCCTTGCATACCATTTGGGCTTCTCCTTTCCAGTCTGCGTGTAGTTCTCCCCCTCCAACCCGAACAAGTCTTCGCTTGATCTTGATCATTCGTCTAAACAGCGAGGGTTGGTCAGACATGTGTGAGGAGGCGCCAGTGTCGCCGGCCCAGGTAGATGGAGATGCCTTACTGAGGATGTCTTTAGAGAGACGACATGTCTCAATTTCCTCGTCTTCCAAGTCTGAAGTATCGGTTGATGTCTCCAGCTCTGACTCTGACCTGGCTTCTTCGGCTCCATATGCTTTGCCAGTTTTCTTGTAAGACCTCTTTTGCTCAGGTGTCTTAGCGGGAGGCTTGGGGGATGTTGCAGAGGATGATTTCTTCTTCCTCTTCCTCCTCTCGGCTTCATACTCCCCAAGAAGCCTTCGAGCCTTCCCAAGCTTCACACAGTCCCGGATATAGTGTGCATCGCCACAGAGGTAGCACTGGATGCTGGGCTTGGTGCTGGACTCGGAGTCGGACGAAGATAACAAGTCCTTGTTCACACGCTTGTGCGGTGGGGCGTACTTGGCGACCTTTCGGAAAGCTAGATGAGCTTGTTCATCAGTATCTTGCTGGTCTCGGACTTCCTTCTCTTCCAACAACTTTAGCTTTTGTTCGACAGTGAGGTTCAGCTGGGCGTTCAAAGTGTCGATCGTAGTCCCAAATTTCTTTGGGAGTGATCTGATGAGGACAAGTAGCAGTGCGGAGTCTTTGTAGGCTCCGTTGGTGTCGGCATCTGCTGCCACGAGCTTGCGTCGGTAGTCCTTTAGCTTTTCCCACGATCCGACAATTGTGCTCTCAGGACTAAATGTGAATGTCTGAATTTTGGTCATATACATGTTGGCGGCTGTAGCGTCGGTTTGACTGTACTTCATGCGCAAGTAAGCCCAGAAGTGGAAGGCAGTATCGTACTCGTCAATAAGGGCTTGGTCCTCTTCGCTGAGAGAGCTGAACAAGAGATCGATTGCGGTGGCTTCATCTTCCAGGTACTTGTCTCTTTTGTCGATGTTGATGTGGGCCTTGACAGTCTCATCTGTGATGTCCATTTCCCTCATAGCATCCGACAGTTCTCCGGCTGTAGCGATCCGACATTGATCTGCCAAGGTTCTTTCGCAGACATAGAAGACCCTCTTTCCCTTGAGCTTGACTTTGTTCCGGCGGAACCAAGCATCGTGATTCTCAGCTGTGAGTTTCGGAATCTTCCATTCTTCCTTCTCTTCGGCCATCATGTGTGTAGAAGCTTGCACGTATCAGTTGCGGGTAGTGCAGGCGTTGCAGACGGTGCAGTCAGTACATGCGGTGCATGCGGTGTATGCGTGCGTTATATATGTAGGCGATATGCTGCGGGTAGTGCAGTTGTTGTCGGTTCTCAGGCGTGGAGAAGAAGAGTAGATGTGTTTGCGTGTCAACTGCGTTGCACACGGCTTCTTGTGTTCGATTGCTGAATCTGAGTCCTGCGCGACTTGGGTATGTGATCGTTCCTCCGTGAGTTGGGGCTAGGGTCTCCACGACCTTGGTGGTGTTTGATTCCTGCTCAAATTTGAGTCCTGCGCGACTCTGGTAGATGTTTCGATTCCTTCCGCGAATCGTAGCTGAGTCCTTCGTGACTCTTGAGGTTTGATTCCTTCTCGAATCTGAGTCCTGCGCGACTCTGGTGGGATCAAAACAATGACATCAGTTTTGGCAACCGGGGCTCATAACCTATTGGAACAAGGTCCCTCTGGTAGTATGACTACCATGGATAACCGAGTAGGAGAGGAACAAGGCGGGGTGGCTGCAACGTATTGTATTGACTATCGTATTGTGTGTAAGACTCACACTGTCATTGTGAGTGCCATTGCCCACCAGGCAGTGCCTGCCACAACAGCATATCATGTGACTCCCGAACACCTTCCACCCTGGACTGAACCCAGTTATTCTCAACAAGAACCAATATTACTGATTTGTTGAGCTCCGTCCACCATTGGTCCATCGACTCTTGTCACTCCCATGTTTTCGGCCTCGCCATCCAGACGTGCCTCATCCCAATCTCTCTTCGTACCTCTTGACTGTCCATCATCACCTTCTAATAAGATACTCCTGCCTTGCGCAAGAGAATGTAGCTCGCTTTCGGCAGCGCGTCCTAGTTCGTCGCATGTCTGTCTCATATATCTTGCTTTCCTATCCATTCCGCTTGGGGTCGAATCCTTAACATGTGACTCCTCAGCATGTCTTCTGAACGTGGACAGTCTTGTGAATTTTCTGGAACAATAAACACATATTTCATCGCAAGTGAAGTCTGTGATTGAAACGCTACTTAGTTGCCATTATATTAAGACCAAGGCAAGAACTCACGCTGCTCAAAGTGTCGTCGGAGTTTCTGCCCGGTTGCAAATGGCTCTCGCCCAGCACACTCCTCATGAGGACAAGGCGTGTTTTGAGTTATCAGTCTCAATTCCACCCTTGAATGGGTATGGCATTGCTTGATTAGAGCAGCGAGCAAGTCTTCCTGTGTCTACAGGAGTTAGTTTGTGTGACAATGAGCTTTCATATACTGACCTGGATTTCTGCAAGATGTTTGTCCAACAACTCACCATTCGGATAGGACGCATTGCAGCTACATCGGGTGGACTTTTTTGACATGTTGATAGTCATCGAAAGTAGTAGGTAAATGGTTTCAGGGGATGATACCTGTATTGGGGCTTCGCTATCGGCTGTTCATTTATCCGGCTCGATAAGAGAAGCCTAGCGTCGCTAGCCAAGTCCGACTCGTCACATAAATAATTACATCCAATCATCGTTGCTTACACCCCCACCAAGATGACAGCACATAGGGTATAAAACACGTCAGGTCCGTTTTCCTGTGCTTGCACCGGCACATTTCCACATCCCTCGAACACGACTTTTCACTCATCCATTTCGAAGAATTTGTTGCTCTGCATACGAATCCCAAATCTTTTCCGCTCTTTGAGCGAAAGATGTCGTCTCCTTGTGAAACCTGTGGGGGCAAGGGCATTTCAGGCGGGGCATGCCCTACTTGCGGCCATCCTGCAAGCTCCTAAAGGGTGAGCATACTCAAGTTGAATTTTGAATTGATGCGCCATCTAAGAGAGTCACTATTAATTGTTTCTAAAGGAAGTGATGAACATCGGACAGCATCGGAACATATTGGAGGTTGGGCGCATTTAGCCGAGCGCTATCATTGTGGAACGTATTAGTCCAGAACTGTGAAATCCAGCCAAACGCTTTCAATTCCAATCAAAAGCTGTAGAATACATGTTCTCCAGTGTGCCAGCATATAATACCATTTGCCATGCCGCGTGCAGACTGATCGTACGCATGCATGCATCTGCCGTGCTTTAACTACATTCAGTGGCTTGGTTTAATGCCAGCCACGGCGTTGTGGTGCTCTGCCGGACTGACCACGGGGCTGGGGTGTCCTGCCAGACCAACCAGAGCGGTGTGGTGCCCTGCCAGACTGACCACGGGGCTGTGGTGTCCTGCCAGACCAACCACAGCGTTGTGGTGCCCTTCCAGACTGACCACGGCGTACAGGAACGATAGGAAGATGCCGACATTTCTCAACCAATGATAGTCGATGTCTGGGGTGCGGCGTGTGATTACTATGCGTTATGCTACGTGAATCAATACCTCCCGTTCCTTCCTGCTTCCTGCTTCCTGCCTTCCTGCCTTCCTGCCTTCCCATGTGAGTATGCAGATATGGATAGCGTCGGTAATAGATCACGGTGTGAAGAAGGTTGTACGATTGTTGAGGATGGGCATATACGCCTCATAGCTTTCTGTTGCATCACTATCCTCCGAAGCATATATAGGGCATTCGTATCATCTTAGAGCCTTTCAGTGCTATCACCTCCTCTTCAGCTCCTCAAATATCTCCTCACTCGATTCGGTTGCAATCCCCCGGCTTCTAGTCATGTATAATCCAAACGCTTATGACTCTCTTCCGTCGTTGCGAACTGCTGCGGCGCGTGTCGATGAAAGGGTGCACAACCTTCTTAATGGACCAATCCGTCAATACTTTCTCGAGCATGCTGCCCACGAAGAGTACGGTATTGCGTTGCTTCATAAACATTTCCCAATCTCCGACACCGAACGTCTCGTGGATTACAGCCACTCTTCCACGGCCTGGAAAGTCGATCAAAAGATGGATGTCGTGCCTGTGTACCAGGGGCAGATTGTGCCCCGATCTTACCGATTGTACAAGGGCACCACTGTTGCATACGAATTTGCATACTCCGAGGCCGGAAACGGCTCGGCACCACTTCCGGACTTCCAGACCGGGGCACTTGGAATGCTCAAGCAGCTCGGCCTCGATGAGATCTTTGGATTGCGACATCTGGACTGGCATGATCCTAGTCGAACGATTGAGATAACTGAAGGGAAGACAAACATCATGATCGGTCGAGGCGCCGTTCCGCCTAATGAGCTTATTGAAGCCCTTTGGATATTCGGTACAGACGAGAACGACAGATGTCACTGCAGAGAACACTGTTGGCCAACTAAGGAGGGTCATGATAAGGATCACAGTTGCGGATAAGTCATCGGAGGCGAGAATTTGCACTCATCATTGGTCGATGATCGTGGTATGCACTGTATTGTAGAATTCAACATTCTGTTATCTTTGGCTCTCGTAACATGCTTCTGAAAGTTCCGCGAAATGTTGCTACTTCACCCACTGTCTTGTACCCGAATCGTTTGTAAAGCTCCACAGCAGTGGGCGATGCCATGACAAAACTGGTTCTACCAGCGCAATCCGCTTGCTTGCAGCCCCATGCTAAAAGCATGGATCCGCAACCTCGTCGTTGGTGCGCTGGACTAACTGACAGCATGTTGAGTCCTTAGGTAGTTTACGTTAGCCATAGTCATATCAGGAGTTTTCTAAATTACTTACTCCAAACATTTGGTAGATCTTTAAGTACTCTTCGCCTCTCCGACATCAGTTTTTTGGAGATCTCCCTCCAAGCGTAGGTGTCCAACGATCGAGGTATGACGGGCTTTACTTTACTCTCCACTTTGCCAAGCTGGGTGGAAGGCCGATCTAGAGTCCACAAAGCAAGCCCAACCGGAGTTCCGTCATTTGTACAGACTTTCCGAAAACAGGTTCCAGAGTCCTCTTCGAAGCTTCTGCAGAGGCTGCTAACGTGCCACATAATCTCCTCTTCTCTTGTTTCGGGGCTGGAGTTGGGAAACATCGTCATGTAGAGAGGATTATCTTGCATCGCGGGATAATCGCAGTATCGCACAATATCTTCAATGTCGCAAGGCTTAACAGTGCAAAGGATGTATGAGGTAAGGGGGCATGAGTTGACATTCTCGACGGAGGTCTGCCGATCTACGGCAGAGAGGTAGTCTGGAGCTACAGTGGCAGGCATGCCGTTAAGCTGACGTGGTCGAAGTTTGTGTTGGCGGAGGTCTAGGAAGTTGTTGTCAAGGCCGGTGAAAGCGGGATGGTGCAATGATAAAGCGTGCCGGTAATTCGCAAAGAGATGGTTATTAGCGCGGAACACCAACATGTGATCATGTTGAGTGACGACCGGCTGAGTCAATGAGCTGACTAATCTAATACAAGCGACTCGCCACCCACCAGGGAAAAAATGAGACACTCCGGATTTGTTATTCCTGTCAGAACACCAGCTGCTCATATCAACAAATATTTCGACAATAATGCGACTTAATAACCACATGTAATGGGGATGTGCGAGTCTCGGGCCCGATTCCTTGTTTCCGAGTTCACTGTCTATTTTTAGTCCATCCTCCACCACTGAGCGCAGGCCAACGAGGCGCTCCCCTCGCAACCGAATAGCCCAACACCGCCAACGAGAAGCAACTCCCGCTAGCGCACAGCTTTAGGAAATACTTGGGGTGGGTCCTGTACGTGTCGAGCCTGCTACTGAAGCTGGGCTACCGTACGCGGCGTCTCTGCTGTCCATGCAACGTTATTGTCTGCTGTTGTCGCTGGTGGAAACGGCGTCCGGATGACAGTGAGCTACGATAGGACGCAGTCTGGACAAGGAGGGATAGGATAAGCCCTGTCGCCTGAAAGCCAGCCTGAATATTCTCCTGCGTGAATACTGCTGGCCGCATTCGTGTGTAGATCGTGAGGAAGTCTATCTTGTCAATATGGTAGACGCCTTGACGAGCTAGCTCTTGGATCTTGTGACCGTACGCGCGCTTAAGTGGGAGAAGCAGCTTACGTCAAGCGGCTGGGAGGTATGAGTTGGCATACATAGAAGTGATAATCTTGTTCTCCGTACAGTACTGGTCGAACCCAAGCGTAGCGTGGCTGCTTAGGATAAGAAGCCGGTAGACTCCATGCGTACGAGGCGCTGTATATCTATTAAAGTGCTTTACCCACTCAACACCAAGCCGATCTGTTGTCTAGCCATTGTCTGATACAGCGAGTATCCAGTCTATAGAGATGTATTGATACCAGCTAGCCTGGTGCTGCTTACCAGACAGGATCACGAAGGGTGGGAGACACCAGCCACACGCGTTGATGCACTCAATCGCTGTAACCCACTCTCGATTACCTGGCTGTACGACAGTAGCGCGACCGACTGTGTCAGAGCTTGTGACAACCTTAGACATCGCTGCGACGCCTATCCTGAAGCCAGTCTCATCGAAGTTGTATACGTCGTCGTCTAGTATGCCGTACGCCTGGCGCGTCTCCTCTACGAGCTTGAACCACGCTGCGATCGCAATAGGATCCTCACAGCGAGCGCGCTGGTTGTGAAACGTCCTATTCCACTTTGTCTGAAGCTCAGATTGGCTGTTGATGAAGCGCGACGCCCAGCTCTTGCCTACGGGTGGAGGAGGTGGATTTTGGCCGCGGCCAGCGAGTAGAGCATCTGCAATCCGTCGTACGTCGATAATCTGGGGTGGAAAGCCTCGTCAGTCAAAGTCTAGGATCCACTGCACAAGAGACTCCTCTTAGACAGCTGGTAGCTTGCGGTTGACAGATGCTGTCTCTGATCGTGGCTGGGTACCGCGGAGGCGGCGTCGGAGCGTCGTTTGCGGAGCGTCGTACAGCAAGGCAACCTGACGCTGGCTTATAACACGTTTTTCTTGAAGCACACGAGATGCTAGAAGAACTCTGCCTTCACGAGCAGTCTTTTGAGGACATTGTTGTAGTGGCATTGTCGTTGTTGTGTTGAGCATCGCGGCAAGTTGGGTGGGGTGGGCCACACCAGTCATCTGGCCACCCCACCAAAATCAGCGTATTTCACTGTGAAAAGGAGCTCCGCAAGAAACAATTGGTAGCAGGGAACAGTGTCATAGCTTTTGAGAGCAATAAAGAACGTAGTGGTTAAACAGTTGAGCGGCGAGCACCTCCCTCGCGTATCGGCCAAGGTCGAGCCACGCCTTGGACGCTTTGTCGGCTGACGGGTTGCTTTTAAGCTCTCCAGGTATAAGAATTTGCGACCATCGATACTTCGAGTCCGCACCAGCATTCGGATCGTCCACAAAACCGATATCTAGTTTGCGATCAGCAATGGAGCCTTGCAGAGGCTGATAGGGCTGTGCAAGTGGTCGCCGCTGAATTTCAGACACCGGCTGATGCCCTTCTGCGAGGTTCAACAGCCGGTCTATAAGCGAGGCAAACCAGCTCAGAACATCCATTTCTTTTGCCCCTTCAGGCCAGCCCTGCCAGCCGCTATCTACCCGGAAGAGTGGGCTCTCCCCTTCCATGCACTTGTCGAACACCGTCAGTGCCGCCGGTCTCAGGCCTGGCACGTCTTCGAAGAAAGCTTCGAAAAAACCGGGTATGCCAACGTACAGGTGTCCCAGCTCCTCCTTCAGCACATCGTCAACATGTTTGCGGTGCTCGGTCGAGTTCGCAAAGCTGCCTGTGTTGATGGACAGGGGGGTTTGTTGGAAGGACGAGGTAGGGCGGGGTGGAGGCGTCGATTCGGTGACGGCGTCGTAGACTCTGTTCCAGATGACTTCATCAGGTTCGTTTTCGAGGACTGCTCGAAGAAGTGGTTTAATGCGTTCGATGTCAAAGTTGTCAGCTTCCGTCGAGAGCTCAAGTCGCAATAGATCACTGCGAAGAGTCCCACGACCTGCGCCGGACGGGAGTGATCGGGCAACTGGTAGACCTTGCAATGCTATGATAAGATGGACGGCTAGGTCTTTCAGTTCTAGTATGGCTTAGACGTGAGAACAACAGAGGAGGTGTGGGTATTACTTTTGTCGGATACGTTCAAGTCCCTACATAGGGTATTAAACGAATTGCGGACGCTGCTCAGTCCCTCTCCTATGGGGTTAGAGTTGAGTATTTCCAACCGAGACGGAGCTGCCATTGTTTGCAGTCGCTCAAGGAATCGTAGTTCGGTTGCGCGAACGAGCTTGCATGCGCAGACTTTCGTACGTAGAGACTAAGAATGACCGAGGTAGGAAGTGCATTGTGAGAGGGTACAGTGAGGATGAGGATACAAGCGGCGAAGTAACGCGGCCAGGGCGCAGGCCAAGGAGGCTGGTTCGGCAAAACGTCGGCGATGGACAACGTGTATCCGGCCCACGTGATCGCGTGATAATGCTTCAATCAGCGTCTATTTACCCCGCCTTCGCCGTCGCAAGCTCTTTCGTCCTCCAAACTCCAGCTTACGTTGCTCAAAACTTGTCGGAGCGCGTTAGGCTAACCAGCAAGGAGCTGTCTATCCTCTTTTTGAGCAGCTTGAGTATGTTGGTGAGTGGCCATGGTTGATGAGATGAGACGCGCTGCACGCGTTTTGGTTGGGTGGGCAACATGCTGGTTCGGGCCACATGCTGGTAAAACACGTTATTGGGCGGCTGCAGATCCGGCTGTCAACGATCGCCCATAGCATAGAAACAAGTCGGAAGTCGCGCTGCAAACAGCGGTTTTTGTCAAAATGAATCTTTTGACCGATGGTAGCGCGTAGCAACTGCTGGTTCTAAGTGCCATAGTCATCCACTGCCGCTTGGCCGGTGGTGGACTTGGTTGGCAGGCAATATTACGTGGCTCGAGAAATCACATGCTTAGTCTCCCTCCCGCTTTGTACAGCGGAGAGGACAACCACATCTTATCCCGCATAGATCGTTTGTGTTGACTTGTCAACGTGCCACACAAATTAAAGCTTGCCACGTCCATCATATCTGCTTCAAAACCCATGTGCAGCTGATTTCTTGGGCTTGGGCTCATGCGCCGTTGACATACTGTGTACGTGCCATACCAGACGCCTAACCTGTTCAAGTTCCTAGTGGGGTAGTCAGCGTCCGCACATGACGTTGGATATGTTCGATAGCGGGGCCCAAAATTCTTTCATATATTCTATCCGTCGGGCAGCAACGCCTGGAAGCGCTTTATCGACATATCACCTCCACAACACTCCGGCGCCCTTAGTCGCGTTGCGTTTTAACCCTACGATCCACCTCTCCCAGTCACGCAAAGCGTAGCTGTAACAGCAATCCAGGGTAAATACCTCCGCAGAATCCATCCGCTATCAGTACGCTGACCTCACTGCGTGAGTTATAGCTTTCCTTCCCCAACCAACGCGAAGCTGCGCGGGCATTCACGCCTCGTCCGATCCTCCCAAGAGCCACTGAACCTTTCGCCATCCACTGTTAGGTACAGCAGTAATCTGCACTCGTATCACTCAGGCTACGCAAAAACAGGACCCATTTACATCAAGCTGGATTAGAGACAAGCTACTACGGCAGCTGAGATTGTATGGTCGCATTTTCCGACCTGCCGACAAGCACCCTATTGACGTATTCGGCAGGCATCCAAACCATCGCGCATCCTATCTCAAATCCAGCATCCTCGTATCTAGCCTTCCAGACCGCGCCGGAATACTATCTGGCTAGAGGTCTAGCTCCTTGTTCTGATGCCTGAGGTTAGGCCTCCTTCGGCACACGTTTGGATGCCTGCCAATTCTAACGCAAAAAATCCAGCACGATCGAACCAACAGCGGCGAGTATGAATACATCGACTGGCATACTTTCGAAACGGTTAATTACGATCGGCTCATGTCATGGAAGGCTGGGTCTGGCCGTATAAGTGTGGGCGTAAGAGAAGTCACTTCTCAGAACACTGATAAGGACACGAAGGACATACTTTTACCTAGTGGGCAGGGTGTAGTTGTGGACAAGACGACATTCAAATTGGTTCGAAAAACTTAGCTAGGATAGGCTTCTTCGTGTACCTTCCGACCGATCTCGAAACTCAGCATGATTTCCAACTTGCTATCCTCGTCGCTGTCCTCAGCGCTGGGAGAGGACAAGTTTACGGCGTTGGTGCATGTTCGCATTCCCTTCCTCTTTTCTTCCTTTCTTTGATTACTGGCTTCCATAGCTGTGAAAAGGTAGTCACCCAACATGTCCCTCAAGTCTTCGACCGACCTTACTTGAGAAATGGCGTTCCCGATCCGTGAATCTAGCCACACCTCCAACAAGAAGTCCTCCCCAAGCTGATAAGCAAGACGCAGGCGTACGGCGTCAGTAAATGTAATCTGTCCCATATTCTCTTCATGACACCTCATGCGACTCGCCTTCATACCTTCGAAAAGATAGCGCCCAAGGATACTCTCCAGCCGAGCCATCACAGACATTAAGGCCACTTTCATGCCACTTGCCTTCGCCGGGCTGTCTCGGGGCCTTATGTCACCCTCGTTCACGCAGGTGAGCTGCTTCAACAAGCGCAGATGATCAAGGCATGAAGAAAGCCAAGCCTGTCGCTCCATCTCTGGAATGCAGTGGCCTGCAAGGTACATTGCGTTCTCTGTACGTGATTAGCATTATACACCCAGGAGAGATCAACATACCAAAAGCAGCTACTGCACGTCCGGCGGCAAAGTTTGGTTCCGGGCTTTCGTCAACTACAGCCAGTCGATCGCTCACTGCAGCTTCTTCCAATGTACCATCTCTCTGACTAGCCTCTTGAAGAATTGCCGGCATTTCGTATTCCCCAAACAGCTTAACAGCACCAGGTACACCAAATTTTATAGCGTACAACCGAAGACTGGGACGTAAGATCTCGTTATTGTCCTTGTTCGCGACCATCGTTTCGACTAGGTTGTCGAGTACAGCGTTTTTGGTGTGAGCCACCTGATTCTGGGATAAGGCGATCGCGCATAGCAGGAAATAAACGGGACTTATTTCGAGCACTCTGTCGAGAAAGATCTGTTGTTTTTTGGGCTTCTCAGACAATCCGGTCTTCGCTAGAAGAGCCACGGCTTTTTTGAGACACGCGGATTGTGGATGACGCAATGTCTCTTCGAACTTCAATTTCCTCGCCGTTTCCATGATTCGTTTCCAGCCTCTTGCACAGTCCTGTAACCCGGAGGATCTTTTTTGCGTTCCCTGAGACATGATTTGGAAGCAATCGAAAAAAAGAAGAAAAGGTGCAAAAACTGCGCTGCAAAACGTGGAGGAAATCGCGGAGTAAAGTACTCAGAAGGCTACATAGCCCCGCCTTTACGCGCCGCCAAGGCTGGCGCTTTCAACCTGTAGGAAGGGTAAGCTTCTTATTTCATTGCAGATTTTACGTCATGTTTCCATTTATACACCTTATCTGTGTAGAATGTTACGAGACAGCAATATTAGGATGGGGTTGCGTCCTCAGGGCCTCGCACACTTCGGCCTCGTCTAAAAGAAGCCTAGCCATATCGGTTGAAGCTTTTGTGTCGCCATAGTGTATCAAGCTCAGTTCTTTGATGTGGCAACTTCGAAGCGACGCTTCGGGGGCGTGTGTAAAGTTGTGTGGGAATAGTGGCCAAATCTGCGAAGTTAGAATTAATTCAAGCGGAAGCTCGGCTATATCAATATCAGCGGCGGAGTCATAACGACGGTGGGTGGTGGTGTAATAGTACTAACCACCCTTCCTGAGTATGACCTTGGTATGGGAGAACGTGAGCTCTCCACCTTTCTCGACATATGCCTCATTTTGTTCGCACACTTCCATGCTCTGGTACAGTTAGTATTGAACTAATGACGATGATATGCTGCCATACGATTGAGTCAAGGTCAGTGGAGGGTATGATGTTCAAAGCATCGAGGAGCCGGTGAACAGCAGTTGCACTATTGGTGTTCGTTGGCTTTTCTACCGGTCCGTGCGCTGTCAAGGGACCTCTTATGGCTAGCTGTGTATGGCTAATCGAGCGGTGCTTGCGTACGCGCCCCCACTTACGTAGCGGGCGGCGATAGCGCGGAGGATAACGTGGAGAGTAGGATGGAGAATAGCGTGGAGAACAACGCGGTGAATAATGCCGCGAACAACGCCGCGAAACGCAGGGGAAAATGCTGACGAAAACGTGAAGAAAAGTGCACGTTCGACGCTGCATCGAAGTGAAGCCCGCTAAATGTGGTTTTCGTCCGCATATCTTTCTTCATCCTAACGAACTGCGTGTACTAGTGCTCCTTGCTACAGGAATGCCAAAGTTGCTTCTACAGCCATGCTCGACAGTTCCAGGGAGCGCAAATAGAGGGAGCTGGCAGGCATGGCGCATGGAGGAGTTTTCGAAGATACATATAAAGTCTTCGATCAAATGCGACTTCTCCATCTTCTACCATATCCTCAAAGCTACTCCTCGATCAAATTACACTATCCTACGAAGCATCGGTCGTCTATCACGCTTCTTCCAAGCACAATTCGCTCAGCACGCTTCTTCCACGCCCAACATATCTTTCACCATCTCCCTTGAGGTGGTCCAGCATATAATACCGCTATCTTCCAATAGTAGAGGTGAAACATTCACTGTCGAGCGAGCGCATGCTTGCATTAAGAAGCACCTTCTTCTATCTACTATGTCTGAATTAGACAACAACGTGGAGTCCTTTACGTCCAACACTTCCAATATAACAACAGGCTCGCAGGCGACCAATCCTCCAGCAAACAACCCCATCGCATCCAGCACTCGGCCCAACCCCTCCACCTCGTGTATCGGTACCCACCCCGTCAATAGAAGACCGTTGAATCGCAATGACCAAGCCCAGCGCACAACGCCAACCGATAGTAATATCTATAGCGACCACCAAGCTAGAGACAACGCCTTAAATAATCAAAATGACACGCCGCCCTCTGCAGTTAGGACGGTGGAGTATACAGATAACCCCACTGTTCGAGAGCTTTATGAGGCCTTCCACACCGATGCGCCGCAACGTCCTAGAGGGCCTTCCACACGTGCGAGTTCTATAGCGCACCAAATGACTGCCAGGGATAGACAAGAGCTTGGTTTACAGCCTGACCCCTCCCAATCAGAAAGGACTTCCAATAACAATCAGTCTACAACTTCAGAGCCTAACAGTTTCGATTTTTTCGCAACTCCCTCCCCTGGAATCCCGCCTGTTGCTGTCACAGACACTCCAGTAACACTTAGTGTGTCTCGAGACGATTACTTCAGCTTGTCCGATGCCCTACAGTCTAATCCTCCACAGACGAACAGTTCCGGATCCCTCAGAGTCTCTCAAGCGGCTGAATTTACTGCCTTTGGCTTCCATGCAAGTGAATTGCCATCATACGCTATGCGTCTTTCGGCGCCGCCTAGCGGAACGGCCGCACTTTCCAGTCATCCTATCGGGGAAGCAAGCGACACAGCCAACATATTCAACATTACCCCGCTCGTCAACGAAAGATCTGGTAATAGCAGTGTACGCTCTTCATACGACCTGACAGCTTTGGATTTGAGAGGCGAACCTGTTCTCGACATTGGTGATCTACCAGATAGCCATCCAAATACCGCTTCCGGAAACCCCAATACAACTCATGGTATACATGCATCCGCCAATTCTGAGATTGACTGTAACAACGGACAAGCCGAACATAGCAATAGAGGTGTTATTAGAAATAGCAATGGACGAGCGCAGGCCAATCCGAACCCACCAATGGACGATGCACTTTCGGTCAATGTGAGCGACTTGCGACTGGGGCCAGCAAGCAGGGAAACACTCGCCGGGCTTGCGCTTTTCAGTCAGTATCCCGAAGACAATCTAAACACGGCTGCTCCGGACGAAGACAGTGGAGTAGCATAGCGCCAAACCGAAATGGGTCAAATTACACTCCTAGACGTGTGCGAGGTGTGCACCAGGTTGGGCTCCACCGTGTTCATGCATGGATGAATCCATTAGCAGCTTCGCCCCATAGTCTGGATCGCACATAAGGGCGTGTTGGCGGCTCGTATGTCCCTTCGACATCACCTATTCCCACTTCTCATCCTCGACATGCATCCTACTAACGTCATAGTTATTATCTTTTCTGCCCTCGTCGGTCTTATCCGTATTCCCTTGGCCATCAAATTTCTCTTTGGAGTCCGATTTCTCGACAAAGATCTGGGCAACTGGCGTCCTACAATTATCCTTGCACCACTGACAAACATCGCCCCCCTTATCCCCTGCATCGTGTCTATCGCATTCGCATCGCGCGGTCTTACGGCATACGGGCTACAGGTGCAATTGATCACTTTTAGTACCCTTTCTCTTGCCGACTTAGTAAGAAATCCACATACGATAATTAAATACAACTCTAACGTATGTACTAGGTTAGGGTGAAGAGATGGTTTTACGCACTACCTAATCTTAAACTCTCTCGAAAACTCGGTGGATACACTGTTATAGCCCTCAGCCTCTGTGGTGTAGTGATAGCCGCATGTCTCCCAACGCTATATACGACATTCGCTTGGTCTCTTGTTTTTGGTATACTATACACATACCTTACTATAGAGACTTCGAGGAGCCTGCGCTGGCTCTTCTACCTGGTCTTCACTTTGCTATTGTTCGCGGCTTCTATCGCAGTTGCTGTTCTGGTTTTCAAATACAAGATGCCACAGTTGTCCGAATATCTATTTCTGGTAGGACGTCCAGGTCCTACCCGCGCTATCGCTAACACTATGCAGTCGCTCAATCTGCTACATCCGCAAACTGTATATGGATATGTTTCCACGTGGATAGACTCCGATCGGGAGTTGGAGCATAAATCTGCCTCCAACTCGACCGCGACCCTAAACACCAACTCCCAATCCCCCTCTAGGTCGACCTATAATATTGCCTCTAATGCAATCTCCAACTCCTTATCGGTATCGGAAGATTATCACCGTATACTCTTCGGAGGTGAAGGGGAACAACAAAACTTATCGCCATATTGTCACTACAATGGGAATGGGAAAGGATTCGTGTCGGACAATGGGGAAAATGTCTAGCAAGGGCAATAGGAACATCCCATTTCGGCGCATGAAATGAGGTTATTAGCAAAGGGTGATAAGGAAGAAGCTATGGAAGAGCCGAAAGCGAGGTGATTCACAAATTGGAATGCCAGAACTATCCCTTACTTTTATCGCCTCCACGAACTGTAATGATCCCATTCGTTAGATCACTTAAATTAAGTTGAATCTCGTACTCCCAAAATTCTTCCGATATTCTGACCAGATAAACACGTTGAGTGGACGTTCTCACGATCATTCGCGCCCCCTTAAAGATGCCCATGTATTCTCCGTCTGGCGTCTCGATGATGACTGTCTTGCCCAGGAGTGTAACGAGTTCTAGGCTCTTGTAAAGCTCTACAGAGTCCCACTTCGAGACCGAAGTGGCCGCGCAGATTTGAGAAGCCATCTCCTGAAGGCCGGGCAGAGTCTTCTCAGCAACGAAGCGAGATAGTACATCGCCGTAATTCAGCTGCAAGCTAACAGAGCCTGCGAAGTGCAAGACTTCAACGGCGCTCGCCCAGAGGTGCAAATCTGCATGTTCGAACATGGCTACTTGCGCATTTGTAACGCTAACGGTGCCGTTCGCGTTGAGTTGAGGGGTATTGCCGGATACTGATTGAATGAGTGCGTTTCGCACCATCGCAGTCTGCACAAAGTTTGGAGGAGGAACATTTGCCTGAGATCGTAGTCCGGGGTTTGTAGACTGTAGTCCTGGGGCAGCTTTTGTAGGTGGTCCTGGGGCAGCTTTTGCAGGTGGTCCTGGGGCAGCCTTTTCAGGTGGTCCCGGGGCAGGGTAGATACGGGCCAGTAACCTAAGCGCATGTTAGTTACAATACTACCGGGAAGGAACATCAGGAGGCGTAGCGACTAACCATATAGCCGAAGAGGCCTCGATAGTGAGTATAACGATGATGGTGACTGTAAGTTTCTTCATTGTCTATCAAGGTAGCCACGTAATGAATGTCAGAGAAGTTAAAGGCCAGTGTGGAGGGGCCAGCATACCTAGGTAATTTATAAGATAGAGTTAACTAGAAGGACTGTTTATTCCTTCCCTATCTCGTTGACCTTGCTCGCCTTATTTGCCTTATTTGCCTCATCTGGTTAGCTCTAATTTACCGTCTTGTGTTCTAAGGTTTGCTTTCTTGCCGCACTGTCCGGAAAGGCGAAAAGGGGCCGCATACCACGTTGGCAAAGCAGGGCCAAAATCGTCTACCGAGGCTTGCAAAAAGCTAGGACAGTCTCCACGCATGATTGCATGGCGTTACTAGCCAAGAGCTAAATGATGCAGCCACGTCTCATGCCCACGCTCACAACTACTGTCAGCCTGACGCGTATGCACCTAACGCCTAGGCTCCCTGTCCCACTATTAGTCCTTCACTCATTAACGGACTAGCGCCTGCGCATTGCATATTGTTGGGCTTTCCGGAGGTCCCTTGCTAGAAGCGCTCGATTCTGCCTAAATATCGTGTGGATACCTAGGTACTCTCTCACCCACCGTTCTCTCCAGCATCTGGAAACCACCTCTTCACTTTAGTCTGATTCATCTTGCCCCTACTCAATTTACCGCTCCACTAAGTACTGTTAATACAATATGCCACCGGAAGCTTTGTTCATTGTTACGAGTGGAATGATTCTGCTTCTCTTTGCTGCCGTTCTTTGCTTGTTACTGTTAGTAGCCCCGGAGCTATCTCTTGCTCTCCGTGGCATCGCTAATAGCAATTATACTAGTTATCCGATGCTAAGTCGGACCTACGATGGGTATCGACAGTTATCACAGCCTTCAACTATACCGCCTCCTACGCCTTTCGCTATACCACCGCCTCTTCTGCCTTTCGCTATACCACCGCCTCCTCCACCTTTCGCGCCCACTCAGCTCTCCCAGCCTGCTCAGCTCCACGTTCCTAATTCGTCTGCCCAGCCTTTCGAGGAATCTGTGCCCGCGGCGACCTTGCGAGACGAGTTGAATACTCTCTGGCGCGGCGATCTTCCTTTGAACAATTCGGATGCAACAATCAGTCTCTCGAGAGCGCAATACTACATGTTCGAAGACTACGGCCAGCACTACAGCCCGGGTACGAAGCTCGATCTGCTCCTCCTCGCAAGCCTTGTTTACAAGAAAAAGATGAAGAATGACGACGATGGTCTCACTAGCTGCATAGCCTCGAGGTTCCTAGGGAAGCTCCAGGAACAAGCTGCCCGCAACTGCGAGCATAGCAAGAACGCACCCTGTATACATGCATTCTGGAAGTTCAAACTCGTCACGTACTTAGGCAAGTCTATCCTTGTCCGCACTGAAAAGAAGAACTATGTGGGAAAGCTCGTGGATGTTAAAAGCAAGTTTGCGTATTCGATTACTCTTAGGGTCTCAGAAGACCGCGAAGACTACGAGGTAGACCTCTCCACAGCTTTGTTGGCAGATGGAACCGTCACGATTGAAGAGGAGCATTGGGATGCCAAATATCCGTAATTTGTCTCTCTTCTACTCTCTCTTTTGTGTACTTGAACAGTCTTTACCTAGATAGTTGTTTGCGCCCTCCGCTTAGTGCGATTATCTCATAGCTAAAATTGACTCACAAATATCATTAGCTCCACAAAATACATGCATAGTAATGCTGGGGCGTTAATGATGTTGTTGATAGTTCTAAACGCAGCCCCAGAAGCGAGAGTCCTTCGTAGAGCCTGCATCCCGGCCTTCTGGCATTCGTCCGCCCGACGCCCGCATCCCTCCTGCACCCAGCGTCCCACTCTCGCACTAGACTAGCTAGGTTCAGCAGTAGACGCCGTGGCCGCCCTTGCCGTGAGTTTGCTATTGGCTGAACATAGTCCGTTAGATGTTGTTGAGCCGTGTGGAGATGCTGTAACACCTACAGGTCGTTCGATACTGGATAGCACGCGCCATCCGCCAACTAAACACGTCGTATTGCACCTCAGGGATTTGCTCATCTCTTAGTCGAGCGTTCACACGGGCATAGATCGTGGCTAGAACGTTGCCAGGCACTGTTGGCCAGCTTATATCCGGGTTCGCTTCCACGAGAGCGTTAATTTCTGCCTTCGTTATGTTCTATCATCTTCCGTCAGCGTGTCCTTTTCGTACATGTCGACATACAGCCATACATAGAATCTGTCCCACTGGAGCTTGTCGTAACCAGCTCGCATCTGGGCCTCATGTGTTTTAGCGCCTTTCTTAAGCTCAAACTGCAACATCGCTTATGCGTAACAGGCGAGCTGACGTCTGTTCAGGTTGTCTGGGTTGTCTAAGTTGTCCGGGTTGGGTTGCCAGGGGTGCGGGGCTCGTGCGCTATGACATCTGACGGGCGCTTGCTTGCCGCACACGAAGCCCGTGCACACACGACATCAAGATCTGCACACCGCTTCTGATTTCTGGCCTGCGAACCCGCACGCTGGCGTCCGCAGCACACCCCCACGGTGGCACCTTATGGAATGCCGTCCTCGCTCCTGAGAACTCTCTAGGCATAGTTAATCATTCTTTCAAATAAGGTCCATCTCTGTGAGGGGGAAAACCCGGTGTGCCGAAAACAGCCAATAAAGCGCTAGTATAACAGATTTCCCGACACAACGCTGTGTTTCATTAAGATCCCCCACGACGTAGCGAACATCACACCGTAACGAGAGATTTTTCCTATTAAAACATCTTAAACTTTATTTTGCGACTCTATCGAGCTATAGTAGACACAATAAATTCTTTAATCCTTTCTACGTTAGACACCAGCGTATAGAGAAAAAATACATAGTATTGCTGTCGTTGTCGATCATTTTAACTTCGCGTTAGATTCTCGTTTAGCCGTTATACCCCTGTTCAACAACGAGTAACGGCACATTTTAGAGTTTCGGAACCATCGTGGGATAGTATCGTTATGGAAGAACCAGGCACCAAGTACTCAGGTCAATCTGAAGCAGGGTGGTAGAGTCCGAGAGTTTTGCCGAGCGGCAGTCAGGTTCACGATCCTCTTAGTATTTTAGCTCAACTCTATAACATGGACGAGACTGGAGTGATGCTTAGCATGCTTAATTCTGTCAAAGTCCTCGTTGGTAAGGACGATATGAACAATATTAAGCCATGCCGCATGCCATCTCATACCTCGTTGTGCTTCGCCGCAAACGCGTCGTGGAAGGTGGTGGTATCGGGTTTAGTTCGTCATTCGAGCGGCTCGGCTGGACCTCAGTTAGCTGAATCCTTGCTCGATGGCCTTACACTAACAACCTTCCGTTGGTGTTGCGGCGGACACCGTAGAACTCATGCGGGAGTGCGTTCTATACCAGGACTTGTCTTAGCTCTAGAATTGCGTGTCATCGATGCGATGGCTCAGCGACGCGGAGTCTCAGAATAACTCCCTCCAGGTCACATTGTCGGCGGGCGGTGCCATTGTAATTATGTCTTGCGGGGTGATTGTTGCGATGAAGATAAGCAGGCAGGCTCGCTGCTTATGCCGTGTTATGGCTTCGCTTACGTGGGTAATCAGGTGGTGGCAGCGCCACAGCATTATCGTTAGGCTCTTGTGGGCTCAAATAAGTTTAGCTTAGTCAGCTGACCTCTCACTCATAACGTTATCGCTGCGAGCGGAGCTCGGCAGCGACTCGTCTATGTTACACGAATTTATGCCACTTCTACTTCAACTACTCTTTTTTATACGGCTGCACCTCTGATCAAGCCAGTAATCGTTGCATCTATGTCGTACACCCCCAACCAGATTGATGACGCCAATCTGGCCTACCATTACAGGGTCGTTAACGATCCACGTGGAGTATACTACCAGCTTATAACAGGAGCGCAAGGCTTTCCAGCTAGTTTCTGGGCATCAGAGCGGTAAGTCAGAATAAATCTATAGTAACTTATGCAACATTACTTTACAGTCTAACTTTGCCCAGTTCCCAGGCCGCACAATCGCCACCCACCGCTAGCAGCTCGAATCCGTCCAGTTCGAGCCAGTTCAACTACATTTCAAGCTTCATGCCCACGGCCAAGACAAACAAGAAACGCCTCTACATTGCTCTGTACCCTAGCGGAGTTGTCGACAATGAAGAGAGGAAGTATGTGAATGTTTTCTCTGTGAAACTATGTGAGCTGATGCACTTAGATATCATTGGGCGTTCCTTGTTGGACCGAAAGCGGAGAAGGGTGCAGATGTCCCCGGCGCTCGTTATCACGTTAAGAACCACCCAATTACCGGGTGGACATACGAAGAGATCGCTATCAGTAATGTCCAATCAACGAACACATTACTCGCCCGTATCGTTATCGCAAAAGTAGAAAATGAACAGCGCCTAGGTGCAATTCTTCGCGGTATTCCTATTATCAACGGGGATCCAAACTGGAGATGCCGTTCATGGGTTGCGCAGGCTCTAGCAGAGATCGCAAAGGACGGGAACTGCGTAGGTTCTTCTCAGCTAGATTGGAAGACCATTGAGGCATTCGCAAGGCAATACGTCGCCCAGAAAACTACGGCAGGGAGGTACACGAAGGCAGACGATATGTTGAAACCTAAACCAACTTATGATTTAATTGAAGGGAAGGAGACTGTTCCTTAGATGTTTATAACGATTCGAGACGCACAAATATCACCACTCGCCCCACCATTTGTTCCGAGCTCTCTCCATTTCCAGCTCTTCGGGGTAGGCGTCAAGTAGGGAACAGAGAATGCCTTGCCATTCGGCTCTAGTCTGGTTTCCAAACCATGCCATCGTAAATTCCCAATAGGGTGGATACCACCCTGATGACTCCCAATCAACAATTCCAACTATCTTATCTCCAGAGATTAGGATATTGAATGGGTTCAAATCGCAATGTGTGAAAACTGGAGGCGGCCAGTGACCGTCTTGTTTCGTGATCATAGTTTTAATGTCGTCGGCTTCCTGATCGGTAACGAAATCGCCCATCTGCGTTCCTTCAACCTCGCCTCGTAACCAGCGATGGAATTCTTGTATTGTCTTATAAGGACCAAACCTAGGGGTCCCATGCGGGAGACGGGAGTCGTACAAAGAGCTACTAATGCAGCTTTCCACTCCCGTACCAGGCGGAGGTTTCAAATTCCGAAGCTCCTTGATAATGTTTTTGAGTTGCGCAAGAATTGTTTCCAGGGATTTCTTAGAGAGCTTTTTCCACGCACTCGCCAACTCTTCGCCTTGGATTCGTTCCATTACAATATAGGCTCGGTTCTTGTGAAGGAAGGAGCAGTAAACCTTGGGAACAGGGATTGAGGTATGCTCAGCGATATGCTTCATCGTGACGGCTTCAGTTAGATGTACTGAATATCCTGTTTTGACAATTTTGTGCTTTGAAATTGGCACACAAGGACCATCCCGGTGGAAGAATTTGGCTGTCGTGTGGAGTGCTAAACGAACCAAGGACCGTCGGATATATGTGTTGTTAATGGCGAGGCCCTCGCTTCCTTTATGCTGAGTTTCAAATTTACTCGCAGGGAGAATGTGAGGATTCGCCATGTTGGAGTAGAAGTCGTAAGGAGCTCAGCAGTAAGCTTGCAAGCGGGTGACCGAACGGAGATTTGGATGCGACTAGTGCGAATTTCCTTATTCGTGCTATCGGGCTCAAAAGCAAGTAGTGCCTAGATGATGGTGTTTGAATCGACGTCAGTTGGCCACGTCTGCCGAGGTTTATTCTCGAGCTAAAGCCAAAACGATTAGTGACCACGTGTCCCAGCTTTCTGCACAGCCACACTAATGGCTGAGCTGCCAGGTGGTCGCTGCGGCACATAACCCTGTGGCTTGTATTATACTTTTATGATTACGTGAGGGTGCTGACAGTACCTTGGAGCGAGCGGGGTTGGCTCGCTTAAGTCAATGAAGTACCGATCGGCGTGGCGACGCGGCATGAATCATCGATTCATTGTCGCCATAGGGCTGAATACGGCCTATCAGCGTAATCCTAGACTGTCACGGTTTGGGGTCTCTTCTGCTCCTGCTCTTCACCTGCTCGCGACTACTCACCTTAGCGAGCTACGCCTATCTAGGCTAGCGCTGTTTACGGTCACTCACCTACATAAACTTTCCATAGCATCTGCAATACAACCTCAGTTCAATCCTTCAAATCTTCCTGCATATGCGCTGTTTCCACACCGCGACATAGACTCCTAGGCGTGGATACTACTCTATGTGAGTATTAGGAGTAAAAAGAGCTTCCCGTTAGAGCTGTAGCAGAGAAATCTTACTACGCAGTGAGAAAACGCTCCCACTTTTGATGCGTAACGGCGACGATGAGATTAGTAATTTTACTAAACGTAGCGGTTAGGCAGTAGAGGAAGACTCCTTGCATATAAGTTACCTCCTGTATTATAGAATATATATCTAGCTGTAGGAGAAAGTATGTTGTTTAAAAGTCTATATTGAGAAAGAATGACTCTCTCAGTCATGGCATGTAAGTGTGTAGATTGGAGTCTGCTCTACTCAGGGGCTAAATACAGGATTATCGGTCACGTGGTGCTAGCCTGATTAGGACAGTGCAATTCCACTTTCCAACACTCCCCCAGAAGTGCAATTGTCTTAAGAAGGCAAGCCACTGCTAGAACACCCTCTAGAATAGTAAAACTCCAGGACTTGATCTGGCTACTCTCGTAGCCAATCGGACTTCTATGTGCCTTGTCAACAAGAATGAAACCTCCCTGTCACCCTGTAGCGGCCGTCACGTTGCGAGTCCCTCAAGTAAAGTGAGGTGTCGGCCGAGTGAAGAGTCGAGAAAGAAGGTCGAGAAAGAAGGTCGAGAGAATTTTCGCGTTTGAAAATCAAGGTAGAATCGATATCACCAACATACCGACTCTCCCTCGACTCCTACGTGAGAGTCAGCGCTCCCCCAGCTTGGTACTCCCAGTACTCCAGCTGTGTACGCTCTCCTGTCTCAGCGCTCCCCCAGCTTGGTACTCCTAGTACTCTAGCTGTGTACGCTCTCCTCTCTTGTTGTCCCCGCTCCGTTCCTCCGCTCCTGCCTCCTTGTCTGTGTCCTATTCGGGGCTCCAGACCCTAACACCCTTACTCTCCCCCATCGTTATATAAGCCTTTGCTTCTTTGCGTTTATTTGACGAAATCCTTTGGAAAGAAGATAAAAAATCGATCGAGAAATCGGGTGGGGGTAGGTGGGTAGAGTTCGAGAGAGTAAAAAACCTCGAGCACCGTCAAACGGTAGGTTTTCGAGTTTGAGGAATCGAAAGTAGCTGTCGAACTGTAGCTACCGGTATAAAAGAAGGGCTCGAAAGGTTACCATCGATAGGCAGGCAATTCGAGTCGTTTTCGGAAGAATCGATGGTTACCGTCGGTAGGTAGGTATTCGAATCGTTGTCAAAAGGTTGGTTGAAAAGGGATAGAGCAACCATTGCTCTCTTCGACTCGCGCGTCGGAATTGGGTATAACTCGCCCAAGGTATCTTCGAGACGCTCCCAGCTTCTCCGGACGATAGTCCATTTTTCTTCGGACTTAATACCCTTCGCGGCAGCCAGGGCGACGACCCAGTGTCTTCAGGACTTAATACCCTTCGCGGCAGCCAGGGCGACGACCCAGTGTCTTCAGGACTTAATACCCTTCGCGGCAGCCAGGGCGACGGCCCAGTGTCTTAGAATATAGAAGGCGACGACCTCCTGGGTTGTTCTGGCGCAGACACGCATATACCAGCTTGCTGCCCATATCGAAGAAACGACACTCCGGACACTCACAATGCACACGCAAGCGCGTAAACCCGGGCTCATAACCTATTGAGAAAGAATGACTCTCTCAGTCATGGCATGTAAGTGTGTAGATTGGAGTCTGCTCTACTCAGGGGCTAAATACAGGATTATCGGTCACGTGGTGCTAGCCTGATTAGGACAGTGCAATTCCACTTTCCAACAGTCTATGTATATTTGATTTTCTCGCTACGGTGTGATATTCGCTACGTAGTGGGGGATATTAGTTTGTTTCCGTCACACCATGTTTTCCGTAACACAATAAGGGATATTACGCAGTACTTGACATCGGTTATATTATGTAGAAGTCTATCTTAGTACCTGTAGTACTAGGCCGCTTCAGACAGAAAGTGAGCATGCTCTGGACACACTATACTTGTTTCACTTTGTTAAGACAAAAGCAGCTGATAGTCCGTGCACTACTACTGAAAGCTTCAGAGGCTGCGCAAAGTTAGCTCGACAGGAGCATTATCTCTATTAACTACCTAGGTACAATTATACATTAACGTTTGCTCTCTAGCAGATCACTACGCAGCACTATAGTTCTTCGTCTGAACCTACGCTCTCTGGAAGAGCAGCTCTTCGCTTCTTGGAAGGATCAGACGGTCCTACATCTGGGATATCTCCTATGTTGACATTGACATGTCCGAATGTAGGTTCGTCGTCTTCATCGACGTCCATGTCATCTTTCTCTTCTTCTCGCTTGATTATCCTCTCATTGTCTGGAAACAGCCATGGGAAACTTTCAAAATCCTCCGATGTTAAAGGTAACTTCGTCTTAGGATGCCTTCTTTGTGCTTTACACGCTTCGAAGTATTGTTGTCGCTTGTAATAGGCTGGAATCATGGTCGCTAACTGACGTTCTGCATACTTTTTCCCGGCGAGTTGGATAAATTCGGTTTTACTTAACCAATCAGCCTGGTCAATCCCCGTATACGTGACCCGGACGTAGGTATCAGGTTGGCGCTGCTTTGTGCCCGGGCGGCTGACATAGCCTTCCGCACGTGGCATGACGACGCAGGGACCGATCTCTTTCAATGGGTTGTTCTTGAGGCCCTTCTTCCTGTCCTTTAAATTGAAATTCACCTCTTTATCCTGTGGCATACTCTCAGCACCTCCTGGACCAAGGTCACTTCCCTTAATGACCCTAAAGTACTCCCATTTCCCTTCTCCTATACCGGCGTCAATGATGAAGCGATTAAATCTAGGATTATCGGAGATTGAAGCGCGAGTTGCTACTAAGGGTCCGAATTCAGTCTCACCGTTCCCGTATGCGAAAGCCTCAACGCGGTCATTATCCAGTGACATCGAATCTATGTCTAGATCAAGTAAATTCTCACCCGTTCGATGGCTAGCCTCTCCAAAAGGTCGCTGTATAGAAGCGCTCGTCTCAGTTCTGGGCGCAGCATCGGGAGCGGGGTCGGCAGAACCAGCGACATTGTCAGCATCAGGACCAGAGCCAGCAGAATCAGCGACATCGTCCGGAGCTTCGTCTTCCTCGAGTGCTGTCAAAGTGGCCTTTGCTGGCCCTTCCACAGTTCTGAGCTGCTCTAGCAACTTCCCGAAATTCTCTTGGACTTGTCCCTGTTCTCCGTTTTCCCACTGGCCCACCATCTCCTCTAATATGGCTATGGGTACACAATTAACGTCTTCAGTAATTCCACTCTCTTTATTCGACGCCTGTAAGGTGCTGTTATGTATTTTAATTGTAGCTAAGTGATTTTTCACCGCTCCTATAATTTCCTCTGATTGGACGGAATCATCGCGTACCATCTTAACAAGATCGAATACGGGTCGAGCGGCTAGTCCCCATGCGTCGATCTGCTCCAGCGTCGGTTCCTCGAGTTCGGTTTTCAACTTCTCGTACAGTTCCTTGTGATGCTTTGATGACTCGATAAAGTTTTGGAACTCCGTCCTTGTTGCAGGAGACAGAACAGACGATAGGGAGATCCCCATATCCGACAACTTCTCTATAAAAATCAACACCGAACGAACAATAGTCTCAAGCTGGATACTGCTGTCCTTCCTGTTACGTTTCGTTTTCTTTAACTTGTTCTGCAGTACTGTTTTCGCCTTCTCTGACGTAACGGACTGAAGCTGGGTTTCGCGCCTCTGTTCCTCCCGTTCATAGAACTCATCTGAGGGCAGGCCCTTGGCTTCTTCGATCTCCTCCCGAAACTTAGCCTCAGCGTGCAATAACTTGTTCTTAATCGTCTCCTCTGACGCCTGTGGATTCTGTTGACGGAGAGCTTGCTTCTCGCTTTTTTCCTTCTTAGGCCACCTAGCCAGGTAACGTTCATAGGCCGCTTTCTGTTCTGGGGATTTCATAACGCTGTTGATATAGTCGTCAACTTTTCTTTCAGCTTGCCTGAACTGCGTCTGATGGGCTACACTCATGCTCTTACTGTCGCTCTCTCGCCACCAAGATTTCACTGTTGGATACAGGCCCCGCCAGATCTTTTGAATTTTTTCCGGACGTGCGGGCGGTGGTACTTTGGTCTTGCGTGCCTCCGTATAGCCTTTGATCCCCTCGTTCAGAAGTTCTGCACGATCGCGTTGATCCCTCTGCCTTCTGCGTGCCTTTGTCGCTGCTCTATGCTCCGCTTTCTTAACAGGGTCTTGATAGAGCAAGTCCTTCTCTCTTCGTTTCTCTTTCTTTTTAGTCTGTCTTAACGTTGCATCTTCATTAGGATCAGCTAGAGAATCATCGGATCCTGAAGTTTCAGAAGAATCCTCATCCTCATCCTGAAACTGGGGGTGATAGTCATCATCACTACGCACGACTAGTTCGACATCTTTGTCATCAGGATCAACAGCCGGGGCCTTTCCTTTCTTCTTTTCAGATACATTGGTATTTGCCGATGCATCAGGATCAATAGCCGGGGCCTTTCCTTTCTTCTTTTCAGATACATGGGTGTCTTCCGATGCATCAGGATCAATAGCCGGGGCTTTTCCTTTCTTCTTCTCAGATACATTGGTGTCTTTCGTTGCACCCAAACCGCTTCCACGGGAGGATGAAGGAATTGCGACCTGTGCTGACATGGTGTAAAGGTTTTTGGTATAGTAATGTGTGTAATAGTGGATATTAAGACCTGCTCAACGTTGGGTATAGTGGTAGTGATTTCTGCTGCATCACAAGCTGGCACACAGGCGAGTTTTATAGAAACTCCGTTTCAGACTGTTTTTGGTTGTGCAGTAATCAAGAGACAGAAGCCAGCAACTAAACTTGGCTGTTTAGTGATACCGGCGCAGGGAAACTGTATTGTGGCGCCTCTTGGCACCGAAACCCGATCTCTAGTCACTGTTTCCACACACCCGCATTCGAGCGCAAAACGATGCGCTACATAACAAGAGGTTCAGCCTATCTGTTATGCGTGCAGACACAATGGCTAGGTTTCACTATCTTATGCTGTATTTTAGTACTGTTGTGCTGGCTTCCACAACGTGCGTTACCCCGCCTTCTATGCAGGCGATCTCGAAGCGAGAGTGGACCGCCGAGTCCCGCGCACCGCATGCAACGGCTGCCTCTTTCACACCACATGCGCTATGGAACACAACTTCACCTTGGGGTTGGAACGCTACATACATTCCGCAATCTACGGGCACTGCAACTGGGTCTCGACCCACAACTACTGTCACCGTCGGCGACGCAGGGAAACTTGTCTTCTCGCCGTCATCGCTGAACGCTTCTGTTGGCTCGGTCATCGCTTTCAACTTCCTGGGGCTCAACCACACATTAACTGAGAGCGATCTTTGGAATCCGTGCCACAGCAACCTGGGTTTCGACACTGGATTTCGACAGTACAATCCGACCAATGTGAGCGGGAAGTTTATCGTCGAGATTGAGGTCACTAGTCAGGACGCGAAATGGTTCTTCTGCGCTCAAACAGCGAAGCGCTCTCATTGTCAGGCGGGGATGATCTTTAGTCTAAATCCTCATGGAGCGCACGCTCAATTTCTTCACAACGCCTTAGCGGGCATTGAAGTCGCACCAACTCCGACTATTAGTGTATGCGGACTACCGTCGGTTCATCTAACAACAACTAAAGCAAACACGTATATAGCCCCTACTGGGACATTGTCAGCAAACTCCAGTGTCAGCTCCGTAGCCATAGCCCCTCCCATCTTCAGTTCTGTGGGTACGACAATGAGGGTTAGTGTGTGGTCCATGTTCGCCCTCGCGCTTCTATAGATAGATAAACAGCAATACAATAGTCGATTATAATGTTTCAACGTGCGTTATGCTTATGCTACGCGGGCTCGTGTATCGCGTGAGAGGACCGTTGATCTTGGTCACAGACGGACCCATGCAGTGTGCGGTGTCTGCAGGCAAGATTGGTTGTACTGAGTAACGTCCGTCCCTACGTGCCGAGAAACCCGCCGTGCAGAGAAATCTAATGAATTTCGCGAGTCAGAGACTCTTGTTTTTACAAGCATAGCCTGAATAGTTTATTACAAACGTGAAGTTCAATAATATATTGTTGTGTTGCAGTTCAGAAGGGCTTTGTGGAGGAATCATCGGCGATTCCTGCGATCTTATTGGTCGTTCTCGGCACGGCGGGTTTCTCGCTACGCAGGGATGGACGTTAGGTATGCGGTATCGTGCAGCAGAGCGTTAACGATGAACGGGTGCCGTGGAAGGACAGTAGCGTTAACGTGTTATCGGGAACGGGGCAGAGAGCGTCGGCAGAGAGCGGTGCCAGAGCACGGCGAGTGTTTTGACGACAAATGGGCACAGTGGAAGGATGAAGCGCCATCATGCTGACGGCAGCGGAGTTGTGAAGGGTGCAGCGCGCGACTGCGATACGCGCAACATTGCACAGTATTCCGCGAATACCATCAAATTTGGGAGACCTATCTAGTTGTCGCGTATCGTGATGTCTATTGTGGGCCTCGTGTATTAATTGAAGGCACGGCGGCTTACTTAGAAGCCTGTGACATCTCCATAACCGCTGTACAATTGCAACAGCCGCACACTAAGAACCTTTCGCTTACAGAACTGGTGTCGCAATCTGATCTTTCGCTTCCTGCTCTCTATCCTTCTTTATGTTATCATGTGCGTCGTCTAGAGTACGGCTTGACTAACCTGGTATCGGCTGTTCAAGAGTGTCTCCATACGCCAATAAATGACTTCCTCAGGCGCCTCGGAAATCTTCTCATACTTCAACGCCGCATTGACCCGATCCACAATCTGACGTCGCACCTCTCCCGAAGTTTGCTGCCAGCTTTGCGGCACATGTACAGTTTGTTGCAGGGTGAACAACTTCAACAATTAACGTTAGTCGGTTCACGAAAGCGAGGTATTTCGTAGAGCTACAAACCAGAAACCGCTGCCATTCCCACCAATAGTAGCGAGAAGCTGCTTGAGCCTGCATCTCAGTTTCCATTGTGGGACACGACCTGTTGGACTAAAGGGTAGTGCAACAGAAGAAGTTCTATCAAAGTGGGGAGTGCATGTAGGATAGCCCGCTCAAGAGGGCCTTGCAGAGACTACTAAGAGGGCTTTATATGATGATTCTTAGGATGTGGATTGATGTAGGTTCTCTTAGATGCGGTCAAGGGTGTCCCAGTCTAGAGAACAGAAGTGTTGCTATCATTAGGCTGTACAGCGCTTATTTTTCCGTGAATTGGTTACAGTGACCAACAAGCGGGGTTTAACCGCGTCTACGCTCCACATTTGCAGCGCTTAAAAAACGTGGCAGTGCACTCATATGAAGTTCGATTGAGCTATGGGCGCTTATCTACATGTAACGTTGTTATGCGATTGGTCTGTAGCATTTTCATGACACTGTACCGCGATGCGTACAGCCTCGCTCTCTTCTGTAAATAGCTCCCAATCTCCAAGGCCTCCAGAGATAATCATGAGATCTACAGCTACGCCGTTTGCGCCGGAACATTGCCTATGTAGATGAGTTTTGAATACGTAGTACAGCAAGCTTAACGTACCATTCGAGTGCCGCGGGGCCGTTGGGTACACTTTCTGGTATTTGAAGTTTCGCTATCTGGTCGCCTGGACAATTCATCGGGCTTGCGAGTGCAGACAGTGGTAAGAACGTGTCATTCTGGAAACTTAACGTGGCTTGGCAAGTTAAGTTGCGAAAGTTGCTAAGCCTAAGCTTTGGTGAGAAATCTATTAGACTCTTGCGCTCAGCGGGCCTACTGATAGTGAAGCTCCTCTCCAGCTTTTGTTTGGACTACCGGACTCGTAAGTATCGGCAGCGTTTGGTCAAAGGGGATGATCTGAGCTGAGCATAGGCTAAAAAGGAACCACGTGTACTTCAGCATACTGAATACCGCAGAGCTTGGTGACAAGGGTAGCTGTAGGATGGGTGAGTTCTGCAGAGGGTATCGTGTTCCGTGTTGATGATGACGGCTACGTAGGTTGCTACCGCCATCGCATCTTATATCACTTTTGGTCCTTCACTGTGAATGAACAGGAACCCGCCGTCCTTAATTCGCAATTCCTGTTCTTTGCGACATGTTACGGTCTCCAAGCTGTCTAGTGTGGCACAGTATCCAGGTCTAGGTCCAGCTTCCAGGACCTGTCTCGTGTAGACCGTTCGCATCGGAACATGTGCGCATATATGGGTCAGAAGCAGGTACCACTTGGAGGTTTGCCATGTCTAGCATGTACCCCAGCTATCCAGGTTATGCGCGACATACCAAACTTTCTATCCGGTTTGCAGTCCCCAATCAGCATATAGTAAGGATCATTCTCCAACATTGCGAAGACGAAAATAATCTGCGGTTCAGAGCTGCGGGTAACACTTTGTATCCACAAGTCCGGGAGCTCGCGCGTCTTATGTCCAGACATCGTATTCAGCTCACAACTATGAAGACCAGCGAACTCGGGGTCACTCTCTTTCTTCCCCCTCCGCCATGTCCGCCCCCTAAATCAATCCTGGCGAAATTATTTCCCCACTTTAGAAGATCAAAAGCATATACGCCTCAGTTGGAAACGATCGACGAGGACTCAGAAGAGGATTTGCCCGAGGGCAAGTGGATTACACTATATGAATACATGCCTGTCGATTCGAAACAGCGCGCGAGGTACGTAGTGTCGGAAACACGTTATAGGTCGATACGATTACATGTGTAGTAGTAGCTCTAGTAATGTAAAAGTTGTCCAGCGTCTGTAAGAGGTGTGACGATGTCCGGACCTGCGTCTGCGTATTCGGGAGGGTTCACCGAGATGTTCGTGACTAGCAGGCTACGAAGGCGTTAACGTGGAATAGATCGGAGTAGGCGGGTAAAGGCTAACACATGTTAACGAACTGAAACTTCAAGAGGTACTAGACGTGCTAGAATATGGTGTTCCGTCGCAGTGCCTTTGAACGCTCCTAGCCCAAATCCGATACACCCTGGCCGCCTCTAAGTCGCATTGATATAGACGAGGGGCGCCTTCGCGTAAAGGAGATAGTGACAAGACGCGCGTGGAGTGTGTTGATGCGCGTGGGTGTGTTCATCGTAGTTCGTGGTGAGCAGCACAGCAGGTGCAGGGCTGCCAGGCTGACCGCATTCTTTTCGACAGTAGAAGCGCGCTAGGTCTTAGATCAAATCTTCGTAGCTCGTAGTTCGTGCGCAGACGTAGTGGCTCGATGACCCATCAGCTGAGTCCACTCTTGTCTGCATCAAGCACACCCTTGTATATACCGATAGTCGATGGTCGAGGTGTTCGAGATGAATGTTCCAGATAGCGGCTTGCGCCCAGCAAACCTCTCCAGACTTAACACAAATGTGACCACTCTAGACAAACGCCGCCAAATCCCTTACTGCAGTCCTACCACGCCTTCACCCGCATACGCAATGCCCTCCAATACAGGACCAAAGAATGCGCCCCAAAACCCCTCCCTGCCCTCATCCATACCATATTCCAAAATATTCCCGTACAGTCTCGCCAGTTGAAAAATGCCCTGCACCGTCTGCGTCGTCAACAGCGAGAGCCGTTCGTCATGTCCAAGCACTGACACCGTTCCGCTGCCAGGGTCGTCTGAGACCATAGGTGTGGAGAGGAACGCGTAGTAGACCTTGTGCTCAGGGCCGATAATTGTGACGCCTGGTTCGATGAGGGCGGAGAGGTCGGGAAGGCGGTCGCTGGGTGAGGTGGCTCGCGCGCTGGCGGAGGCTACGTCGATGGCTTCGTCAACCGAGGGGACGTCGCGCTTTGCGGGCATCGCGCACCGGGCTAGATCCGCCTTCTTGCGCAGACTTGCCGCCATCCAGATGCTGACCTGGACCTGCGCCTCTACGGCTCCACCATTGGGTGGCTTGACCTCAATGCCCGAGAACAGCGCTGCAGCTTGTGTGAAGTTGTCCATTGTGTGACTGATGGTGGAATTTTGCAGGCGGTCGTATAGTGCGGCGTATTTCGGGTGGAGGTGAGAGTAGCAGAAGCAGAAGTCGGTCTTGCGAAAGAGATATTTCTCCGTGTTTGACAACAGGTCCACGGCTCTGGGCAGATATGCGGGCTGGATACTCTGCGATTGCACGCTCTCACATCGGAAGGTGTCACGGCCATGAAGCACTAGGGCAAGGTCCAACAGCGGGATGACGACGTCAAGACACCACGCATTTTCGTCCTTGTTGTATCTAGTGCAGAGCTGTGTGCCCTGCAGCACAGCCTTCGCCCGGTCGATAACAAGCGCGCACTGTTTCGCCGTCCGTTCGTCGCTCTCGTCGTAGGCGTCATCGTCGATAGGCTCGTGTGACAAGGCGGTGTGGAAAGCTGGCTCCGTCTCCAACATGGTCCGAAGGCAGGCGGGTATAAATCGCGACGTAAGGCGACGGCCGAGCCTTTGTCGCAATGCCCGGAGTCGCGGTGCAACATCGGCGGGAACTTGTATTAAAGGGTTCGAGAGAGGGTCTTGTAGGATACCGAGGCTCATCAGGCAACGCCCGATCTGGGGCAACGCCCGATCTCGCTCACCAACACCACCACCTTTGACACGCGATAACTCCACCACCATGGCCAATATTGAGGCTGCGCTTGCAGCTATTAATGCGCTAGAACCAGGGGACAAGATTGTATACGCGCAGATCGCGAGAAATCATGGTGTTGAGCCTACAACGCTTCGACGCTGGCACAAAGGCCTATCTACCTCGCGCGCGCTCCGCGATCAAAATCAACAAGCTCTCTACCTACACTAAGAATCTGAGCTTATATAATATATCGATCGGATTAGCAGGCAAGGCCTTCCACCTACTAGGTCTATGATACAAGGTTTCGCCTCACAGATCGCTCACCAAGAGCTTGGCAAGTGCTGGGTTGATCGATTTATCTAGCGCTACCCAGACAGCCTCATCTTAAAATGGACAACTGGCATCGATAATAGCCGCCACAAAGCCGATTTAGGCAAGATCCGTTCGCGCCAATCGAAGAATCTCCTTCATTCGAGAATATAATGTCTTGTCTTCATTCTCCCACGGTTTATCCATCGGGAAGACTGCCTGTCGCAGCCTATTCACATATGGAATCAACGGCTGGTAGTATGGCGTGAAGGCTTTCGTGATCCGATTAAGGAAATGTCTTTCCCTACTCACAAGCCCTGACTTCAATTCAGCCAATTCCTCCATGTTCACGTAATTCCACTTCTCAAACTCCGTCGCCCCAACATCTTTGGCTGGTCCATCATAATGAATGCATATCCAGAAGAGGACCCAGAAGAACGACTCGAGATCGTGCATGAACGAATGGTTCTCTTCATCGAGAAGCACCCCAATTGCCATGAACGCTCGCGTGCCCGTCTTCCCTCGCGCACCTGACGGTTCCTCGCGATTCTCCTTGATAGCAAGATCAAGATCGATTAGAAACGCGGGCCAAGAGGGATCATCGTCTTCCTCGTTGATCATGAGGTTGTTCGGTGAGATATCGCATTGTAGCATGCCGGCCCGTATGTGTAACGACTCGTATCCGTTAATACAGCCTTCTAGCGCAGATAGAAGGCTAACTATCGAACTGGCCTTGTAAATGGGTTTCCCGTAGTCACGGACGACAACACGGCGGTGGACTCGATTCGCCACAGCATGTTTTATTGGTGAGCTTGAGCAAGTGCGCTTGCTAGGCGGTAATGGCAGTGCTGTGCAGCTCGAGGATCGCTTCCGCCCACCGGTGTTGCTGCTGCTTCTGTCTCTCCGCGAGGCCCGTTGTCCAGTCGTGCTTGGTGGAGGCATTAACTTTTCAGGCTTATAGTTCGTTGCCTTGGTTATGTCCAGGCCTTTCCGTACGTTTGCGCGGATGTCGTCGTCTCGACTGCCTACACTGACCGTCTCATGGTGGAAGTACCTCGCAACGTTCATCACCCCCTTCTCAGTCGCCTCGCGTAACAATTCGCCTTCCTCTTCGCGCTCCGGATACTGCCATGAATCCTTAACAACTAGCGGCGTGTCGGGATCACCTTCCCGATAGACTCTCCAGCAAGTTGTTGCCCGGCCAGCAACACAACGCACCCGTTTTATCAACCTGTCAATGACAAGGCACTCTTTCCCATTCTCCCGCTCAATCTCAATGTACCGTTTGTCTCCGACTGTGACAATTGTTGGATCGAACCCCAGCTGCTCCTTGTTCATCCAGAGAAACCCAAGCATTGCAGACACGAACCGCAATCCATCTTCGTTAATGTTGAACTGCTCGGAAGCGATGCCCCCAAGTCGGTCGAATATCCATAGCCGCATGAAGGGTCCACAGAGAGTGAAGCCGACAACAAAGCGGCGGCTGTCTTGAGCGATCAGCACCTCCCTCGCGTATCGGCCAAGGTCGAGCCACGCTTTAGACGCTTTGTCGGCTGACGGATTGCTCTTGAGCTCTCCAGGTATGAGGATCTGTGACCATCGACACTTCGAGTTCACGCCGGCGTTCGGATCGTCCACAAAGCCAATGTCCAGCTTGCGATCGGCAGTGGAGCCTTGCAGAGGCTGGTGCGGCTGGGCTAGTGGCCGCCGGCGTATTCCAGACACAGGCCGATGCCCTTCTGCAAGATCCAACAGCCGGTCTGTAAGCGGAGCAAACCAGCTCAGAACATCCTTTTCTTTTGCCCCTTCAGGCCAGCCCTGCCAGCCGCTCTCTACCCAGAAGAGCGGGCTATCTCCTTCCTTGCACTTGTCGAACACAGCCTGTGCCGCCGGTCTCAGACCTTGCACATCTCCAAAAAACGCGTCGAAGAAGCCGGGTATGCCAACGTGTAGGTGTCCTAGCTCCTCCTTCAGCACATCGTCTACGTGTTTGCGGTGCTCCGTCGAGTTCGCGAAGCCGCCCGTGTTGATGGACAAGGGTGTTTGTTGGAGGGACGAGGTAGGGCGGGGTGGAGGCGTCGATTCGGTGACGGCGTCGTACACTGTGCTCCAAATTACGTTGTCAGATTCTTCGCGAAGGGTTGCTTGTAGGAGAGGAAGTATTCGGTCGACATCGAAGTCATCGTTATTGACGGCGGTCATAAGCCTTGACAGATCTTCGAGCAGATTCTTGCTGCCGCGGGTCGAAGGCAGGTGACGAGAGGCTTGAAGGGTTTGAAGAGCGGATACGAGGGCGACTAGACAACCCTGGGTCTCTGTGTCAACATTAGAGGAGCGCTTCAAAAGGATATGTCCACAATACCTTCACTTCCTACCGGTCCCAGCACTTGGGAGGTTTCGGGAACGCCTACATCCCCATACGTAGAATTGAAAAAAGCGCGAAAGCCATCTAACCCTCTAGCTATTGGTTTAGACTGGATAATCTGTGATTGCAATAGTGTAAGCATTCTAAAACATTCGCCAATAAGTTGCGGCGACGTTGCGCGTGCGGTCGGCCGCGACCTGCGTGCTTCAAAGAGGATGGGAAGAGCCGTCGCAAGAGATGCGCAAAGTAATAAGTGGCAATTGAGGAGTGTCGCAGCGAACGCGCGACACTGGAGGCCAAGAGCTAGCTCGGTGCAACGTCGGCACCCCAAGATAATGGTTGGTCTGTGCTAGCTTTGCCTTGGCCTTTCGCTCTTACCATCATTGATTTATCTCCGGTCTCTCCCTCGAGCCGTTTTAGACGTACATTCTACACGCACACCACAATCTAAGCTGCCTGCTTCATCTCACCCTCGAACTTATGTTCTGTCTTTGTTCACGGCCATCATGAAAACGGTTACGAACATTGGGCGGAGGCGAGGTCGAGGCGGTAGATGTGGCCGCTGACCCCGGGCACTTGCTGCGACCATCACCTTGCGACAAGACACAACTACGTTTACATGCTGTGCAAACGGCTTCGCACCGTGCGCGCATCATAATTGCACGTTTCGTAGCAGGAATAGAGATGATAGTAATAGTGCGGAAGCGGTGAACGTGATGATGCCAACAATGATGGTCGGCGCGGTGTGTGGGTGTTTTGCGGTTGTCGGGTCAACATTTACGCCATGTTAGATATCCACCCAGTTAACATTAGGGTCCAAAACAAGGCTTATTAATAATTTAATTTAGAGTGCTACCTGGTTCCCTTTCGGGTCTATAAACACTATGTACTCGTCTCCGTGTACAGGGCCAACATGCTCTAGTCGAGCTAAACACCCCTGCCTCTTCCCTCGCTGCGTTTCTCCGTGCAAGTTCCGCTCCTTCCTCGTCGGTGCTGCCCTGTTGTAGGGGAGCAGAAGGGCTTGTGTGGTTCTTAGCCTATAGCTGCAAACGGGGACCACCCCCCGGTATTAGTCTGTTCTACCTCAAGGGCTACTCTGAACTGCTCTAGTAGCCCCGTGTCCAGTAGCCATCTCCCTGCCGCCGCGACTTTCTCCCAGTCACGGAGTAGTCGGGGAAGGTCCGTCGTGCCTGCCCTCTCCATCAGTTTGAGCCTCGCCTCCTTCTGGTCCGGGCAAAACGAGAGGATGTGTGTGAGGGTCTGCCTCGAGTGACCGCATGTGCAGGCTGGGTCGGCACCTGGCACCCCTATGCCCGCTAACCATGCCTTAAGTCCCAGTACTTCCGTGCGGAGTAGCACGATCGCTGTAGCCACGTGTTTAGGGACGTCGTCGTACAGGTGGAGGGGTTGGAACTCCCAGCCCTCTTTCCATGTAGGTGCCGATCTGCGTTGCTTCGCTGCCGCGCGTTCCCACCTCTCCTTCCATTTCTCTGTGAGGTCACGGGCTATCTCCTTGACTTTGCTCCTAGATTGGATCTGCCGGCCGCGGGTCCTGCCCTCTTTTCCCGTGCTGGCCAGCGAGGCCTGGCGTTGGGTCTCTCTTTCCTCCACGATCGTGTCGCCGGCCCGGCGCACACCTTCTATGTCCGTCGCTGGCTGGGCGATGTGTCTGGCTGGTCTGCCCCTTCTCGCTGCTCGTCCTCCTGTCCTGGCGGACTGCCACACCTCCTCTATTGCTGTCTTGATTTGCCTAGTGACTGAGTGGTTCGCTGTTGTGACTGCCCACTGTAGTGCCACTGTCCTGATGTACAGGGCCAGTGGTGGTGTGCCACTTTCCTTCTCGATTGCTGCTATTGGCGTCCTCTTATAAGCCCCAAGTGTCTTCCGTAGGCATTTGTTCTGGACGATGAGGAGTTTTCGAAGCGCTGTCTCACGGATTCCGGTACCTCCCTTGCCAGCGGACCATATCTGGGAGCCGTACACCATGATTGGCCTCGTGACCGCTGTGTAGATCAGTCTCGATTTGCGTACTGACGGTCCCCATGACGACGCCGTGATTCTGGACATGGCTTGGAATGCTGCCTCCCCCTTCGCCGCTGCCTTCTGGATGTGGGTCTTCCATGAGAGTTTAGGGTCCACCCACACTCCTAACACTCTCATAGATGTGACCAACTCCGCTGGCTGGTCTCCTACCGTGACCGTGGAGAGGAGGTCTCCCCCCCTGTTCCGTCTCCTCGTGAGGTGCATTAGTTGGTATTTCTCCGGCGCAAACCTAGCTCCGAAGCGCGATGCCCACTGCTCGCACCGCGTGTGGGCAGTGGCGAGCCTCCGGCAGTTGTCCGCGGCGGACGGTCCCCACGCCATGATGTTGGTGTCGTCTACAAACCCGAATCCCAGACATTTGTCTTGGACTGTACCCAGGTCCTGGAGGAGGTCGGATATGAAGAGGAGGAAGAGTATTGGTGAGAGAGTCGATCCCTGGGGAATGCCAGTATTGGTCTCTATCCATGGGCTGTCGAAGTCGTTAAAGCTTATCTTCGTCCGTCTGTTCTTGAGGAACGCCTCCACATATACTACTATCCACTCTGGGAATCCCTTCCGTCGGAGGACCCACGTGAGTCGGTCGTGGGCTACGTTGTCGAAGGCTCCTGCTAGGTCTAGCGCCAGTACCGAGACCACTGGTTGCCCCGCACCCCACGCCGTGGTTACTGTGCCTGTGAGTAGTTCCATCGCCGTGAGTGTGGACCTGTTCTTGCGGGCTCCCATTTGGTTCCAGGGTGTGAGCTCCCTGTCTTCCATCGCGGCTGTGATCTTGTTTGCGACAATTTTTTCGACGATTTTTGCCATCGTGTTTTCGAGGGCGATAGGCCGGTAGCTGCCTGGGAGAGAGTAGTCCTTTTTCTTCTCCTTCCTAAGTACCACTGTGGTTGACTCCTTTAGGCACATGGGGACGTCTCCGTCCCTGAGCATTTGAGTAATCGCGGCAGCGGCGCTGTCTGCTATGTCTTCTTTAAGGACCTTCCACACTTCGTTTTGGATCTGGTCAGGGCCTGGGGCCTTGTTGTTGGGAAGCATGGCTATAACCTCCGTGAGCTCGTCTGGGGATATCTCTGGTGATAAGTCGAAGCGTGGGTGCGTCTGGTTCGGGTCGATGTCTGATAGGTCCGCCGCCCCGCTCGCCGGGAAGAACCGTTCTCCCAGGATTTGGGCCTTTGCGCCGTTTGAGGTCTCCGCTTCGTCTTGTTCGTGCCTTCGGAGTGGGGGTACGTTCACTGACTGCCCCTGTCCGCCTTCAACCTTTCTACTCCATTTCGACAGGTTCCACAAACCCTTGTTGTGGGCGTTGGCCTCATTGTCGTCATTTGTCAGGTCTGCCACGACTTTCCTCCACCGCGTCCTTGCGTTCGACCGCAGGGTGCGCTTGAGCTGGTTGCGGAGTGACTTCCAGTTCCTTTCGCTGTCCTCGGTGTGGTCCCGTTGGAAGGCCCTTCTTGCCCTTTTGATCTCTCCCAGGATTTCTGTGGCTTCTGGGGACCAGTCTGGCCTGGCCTTGTCACTAATCCTTTTCCTTGGGCAGTGGTTCTCCAGGGCAGTTCCGACCTGTTTGATCAGTCCCTCGAGTGCCCACCTGCCTGTGGCCTGGGCCCACTCCCCGTGGCCCACCGCAACCTTGATCTTGTCCCAGTCAGCTTTTTTCAGGGCGAAACGTTTGTTCGTCTTCCTGGCTATCGGTCCTGTGCCTATGCGGATTTCGATGGGGATGTGGTCGCGGGTAATAGCCCAGTCTTCCCTTGGCCGGTACATTATGATTCTGTCTGCTGTCGCCCTGCTGGCGAATCCCAGGTCGATGACTGTGTGGAGGGGTCCCCTCCTCCACGTTGGTACTCCTGGTTCGTTAAGGAGGCGGAGCCCCCATTTGACCATATTTGCCCTTAGGCGTTCCGCCTGCGGTTCCCCGGGCGCAGCCTTTCCCGTCCACTCTGGGTGGTGTGCGTTGAAGTCCCCGATCACTAGTGTTGCAGTTGTTGGGTGGGTTCCGTGGAGGAGGTTCTCGATGTCTGGCCATGCTTCGATGTCCTCCGCTGTTTCCCTACCCGCTCCTATGGGTGGGCTGTACACGTTGATCAGGTGGGTCCATGTTCCCTGCGTTCTTATACGGATCCCCTCTGTGAGGTCTGTGGCGACAGTGCCTTCGATCTCTGTCTGCGGGATCTGGTCATACACTAGGAACACTACCTTCATTCCTTGGTGTAGGGTCCGACTCAGTCGATAGTTCTTGGGACAGTATGTCTTCCCCCTCGCGTTCTCTCCAACCATGGGTTCCTGGATGGCGATCACCGGGAACGAGGCCGGGTCGATCGAGTCCAGGAATGGCCTCGCCGCTCCTCCATTCGCGTTTCCGCAGTTGTATTGGATGATGTTCAGACCACTCATTGAGTGGATCGGATCACATCCTCAGTCTGCGTGTTGCTGTCCTCGGCCTCCGCGCGGAAGGTAAAGATTCGTTGTTGGCCTGGGGCGTTGGCCGCCCGGCTCATGTGGGTGGGGCGGCCAACCGCGATCCTCCTCTTGTTACTTCCTGCGACGGGGATGGTGGTCCATTCTGCGTCGTCTCTCCGGCTCGACCCTGCTCGGCTGGCGAGGGTGGAGCCTCCGAGGCTGTGGGTTGTACTGACTCCTCCGGCTCCATGGTTGGATTGGATCTGGAGGGTTTGCCACTGGAGCCCCTTCTTGGTCTCCTCGTTCTTGCTTCGGAACGCCTGGTAGGCCCTGCACTGCCGTGTCATCCATGCCTTGTGACCCTTCTGTTTACAGCACGCACAGCTGGCCTTCGCCTCTTCGGTGTTCTTGCATCCCCTGGTGGCGTGGTCCTCAGCGCAGTGGCCGCACACTTCCTTGGGGGCGTTGCATACGGATTGGGTGTGTCCCCACTTCCAGCATTTGAAACACTGGCCGTCTGTCAGCGACACGTCCCAGAGCTGGACTGGATGCCACTCGGCTCCCATCAGGAAGCCTGATTTGACCAGTTTTTTTCTGGTTCTCTTCCGTTCCTACGTTCATCAGGAGGGACCCCTTCTTTTGCTTGCCTCCTTCCCTCCTGGAAGTGAGGTTTTTGTCTGAGTAGAGCCATGCGACTCTTTCAATCCTGATGTTCGGGTTCCTCGTATGGGCCTGGTTGATCCATTCGTCGTTTTCTGCGCACTTGCTATTTCTGACTGGTGTGTTTAGCGGGATGCCTGACACCATGACCAGGTGTGGTTTCCGGATGAGCTTCATGCCCTCGGCGCCCTGTAGGCCCGTTTGGATGATCTGGTCGCGGCGGGCCGCGTCCCTGACCACCACCGACACCTTGTGCACGGACCTTGGGTGGGTGATGATCGCGCGAGCGTCCGGTATCGCCACCCGGATACGCTCCAATTGGGCCTGTGGGGACTCTCTTTCTGCCCCCTCCATTCCCTCCATCCTCAGCTCAATCTTCGCCGGCTGGTTTGTGCCCTTGGCCGCCACCTGGCTCCAGGTGCGCGGCCCTTTCTGTTCCCCTTGTTCTCGGGCCGGGGCCCCTCCCATTCTCTTTTCCATGGCGTCGAGCCTCCTCAGCACTGCCTGCAGTGCCCCAGTCTCGTCGTTCCTTCCTCCTGTCGCCGTGGTGGTGCTCTTCGACTTGTCGGTGAAAATTTTTTCCACTCGGCGAACCGCCGCCAGGAGGTCGTGGGCGACCCGCGTCGCGTCCTGGACAGTGGTGGCCTTGCGGAGCCCTTCTGCTCCCGTCCTCTGTGTTTCTTTCAGCCATTGTAAGATCTCCCTCTCTGTGTTCCCCTATATCCTGTTCTGCTGTTCAGGTTCCCCTGTTGCTCCCTGCGTGGCGTTGGGGCATCCCCGGCTGGACGCGCTGGCACCGCGTCTGGTTGGCAGCCCCCTTCTCCCTCGCGCTGTGGTCCCGGCATCGCGCTGCCTACGGTGTCGATAGGTACAGCTAGTTCTGCTAATCTCTATAGCAGTGTTTTTAGGTTGATTTAACCAATATCTTGGATTTCGATAGAATGGTGTTCTTAGCATATATATATATAGGAAACTATACATAGTATCCTAAGCAGTATAATATTCGCTTATAGTTACTAGGACCTTAGGAGCCCTTGGGCTTAGATAGGCTATAGCAACCTTAGGACACGCCTATAGGCATATCCTGCTACGTGTCCAAGATTTGTACTATACTAATATTAATCCAAGCAAGCTAGGACGTATTGTGACGGATCAAACCCACGACCTTTGGTTTGGTGTTCCCGCACGGGCCCACCAGCCACACACTAGCCACTCGCTAAGCCACACGCTTAGTCATCCCCACCAAATATCTGCAACCCCTATCATCACGAGCTTTGCTTAGGTGATAACCCTACCGATCCAGATACCTTACTCATCCCCGAGAACCAATAGAATTAGTGCTTACGGTCTTTGACTAAAGTACGACTTCAACAGTGGTGAAACACGTTATCCTCGTGAGGCTGCCCCTCCGGAGCTCCTCACGCAGTATCTCAATTAGTAACGGGAATCAACTCTATTCAACCCACATTGGATCACGTGTTTCGGCCCCCTTACACGTATAGTGTGCTAGGATAGAGCTTCTTCTAGAAGCTTGGATTATAATGTAGAGTGCTTGTATATAGTTATAACTATTAATAAAAACTATTATTATTGGAACAAGGTCCCTCTGGTAGTATGACTACCATGGATAACCGAGTAGGAGAGGAACAAGGCGGGGTGGCTGCAACGTATTGTATTGACTATCGTGTTGTGTGTAAGACTCACACTGTCATTGTGAGTGCCATTGCCCACCAGGCAGTGCCTGCCACAACAGCATATCATGTGACTCCCGAACACCTTCCACCCTGGACTGAACCCAGTTATTCTCAACACTCCCCCTCAGGACAGGTCCGGTCCATAGATAACTCCCAGTTGGTTCTTGAATCTCTCAAATGCAACTCGCTGCAAAGGCTTTGTCATTCCATCTGCAACCATGTCTGCAGTCGGCACATAGGCCACATCAAGTTTGCCTTGTTCTGCCAGGTCCCTGACAAAGTGATAACAGACGTCGATGTGCTTTGATCTTTCGTGGAGGTGAGGGTTCTTTGTAAGTGCGATGGCGCCCTGGTTGTCTCCCAGCATCTGAACCTTGTTGGTGTCTTTTCCAATGTACTTTGGGAAACCAAGGTCTCTGAACACTTGAGCAATCCACTGGCCTTGCTTGCAGCATGTTGATAGTGCCATGTACTCAGACTCGCAGCTTGATGTAGCAACTGACCGTTGCTTCTTGCTAGACCATGATATTGGCCCTCCATAGAACATTGCCGTGCTTCCTGAAACGCTCTTTCGGTCCACGATGTCGCTTGCCCAGTCAGCATCAGAGTAGATGACAAATTGTGAGTGTGCTCCCCCTGGTCCGTAGCGTAGTTTCATTGAGACTGTCGATCGGAGATACCGTAGCAGGTTTTTCAGTGCATGGCCATGATGTTCTGCTGGATCGCTCATGTATTGGCTTAGCTTCCCAAGGGTGAATGCAATATCTGGACGTGTGAGAACCATAGCGAACATCAGACTTCCAATTCCTTGCTGGTACTCAGTTGTGTCAATTCGAGTGTCGTTGTCAGTAGCCGGTCTGAATGAGGTGTAATCGGCAGATGGGATCTTCTTGTCCTTATGCTTCTTGCTTGACATTCCAAACTTGTCAAGTACTGCGCGCAGGTATTGCTCTTGGTCAAGGAGGATTGTGCGGTTCTTTCTGTCTCGTGTGACTCGCACTCCAAGGACCTTGTGTACCTCCCCCAGGTTCTTGGCGTTGAATCGTCCAGAAAGCTTCTTCCAGAACCACTCAGTTTGGGATTGCTCCTTTGCCGCTGCAAGAACGTCGTCAACGTAGACTAGGATTCGAATCTTTCTTTCCTCATGGACAAACATACAAGGGTCTGCAAGGCTTTGCACAAACCCCCATGCAAGAAGCTCTTTCTTTATCAACAGGTTCCAGTCGCGAGCAGCCTGCTTCAGTCCGTACAGGCTTCGAAGCACTTTCAGGACATGTCCTTTCTTGACATGAACTCCTTCAGGTTGCTTAAGGAGAATCTGTTCCTTGAGGTGAGATTCAGTGAACGCATTCTTGATATCATAATGGAAACATTCCAGGTCTTCTGCTGCGACAGTAGCCAGGAATAGACGCAAGGTATCCATGCGGACAGTCGGCGCAAAGGTCTCGTTGTAGTCGATTCCATGTACTTGGGTGAAGCCACGTGCCACAAGGCGTGCTTTAAATCGTTCAATTGTTCCGTCTGGCTTGGTTTTGATTGTAAAAACCCACTTTGAATCAACCATGTTGGCATCTTTTGGCCGTAAGACTTCTTCCCAGGTTCCGTTTTCCATTAGCGAGATTATCTCCTCCAGCACCGCTGCTTTCCACTTATTTCCGTACTTTGGGTCGTGGATAGCTTGTTGATATGTCTGGGGAATCTGAATTCCTGCGATCTCCGTTGCTGGGAAGGCCTTCTCAGTTGTCTGGGCTTGTTCGTCCGTGAGATTGACTTGCGCCAGCATAGCTTTGATAATCTTACAGAGTCTTTCATCCTCAGCAGTATCTTCTCCAGATCTCTTGCGTTTAGACTGTCTCGTGAAGTATCGTGGAGCTTCCGGCAAGGATTGGGCTGGTTCCTCAGGTTCTTTAGTCGTCAGATCCGGTACTCGCTCATCTTGTGAGACGGTAGTAGGAGGAGCGGTAGTCAGCTTCCTTGGTCTTCCTCTTCCACGCTTGATTGGCTTAGGAGTTGGTCCCAATTGTTCCGCAGGAGGTGGTTCCATCTCGTTTGCAGTCGGTGGTTCCATCTGTTCCACAGTGGCTTGTTCTGTAGGATCTGCAGAAGTTGGTTCTGTAGGATCTACAGATGTTGGTTCTGCAGGAGTCGGTTCTGCAGGAACTCGTTGAGTAGGATCTAGTTGAGCAGCAGTCGTTTGAGCAGGAGTAGGATTTTTCCTTGGTCTTCCTCTTGGTTTTCGGTCTGGCATAGTATTTGGCGTTCCCTGTGATCCAGCCAGAATGTTCCGCAACCGTAGTTCGACTCTCCCTCCAGGTGTGTGTTCGTCTACTGATATACGGCTTGATCTTGAGGTATATCCTAGTTCTGGCGAGTAGAACTTGAACTGCTTGTTTGTTGTCTCAGAATATCCCATGAATACCCCAACTCTGCCGCGGTCCACAAGCTTGTCGTGTCGTTGATCTGCTGGAATTGTTTTAGGGTGGATGTAGGAGTAGCACTTGCTCCCCCATACACGGATGTGATCAATAGATGGCGTTTTTCCTGTAAAAGCCTCTTCGGGGCTGACTCGCTTTCCATTCATTGTAGGTCCTGTATCAGTGCGGTTTCGCATGTACGTGTCGGCTTCCACAGCTTCGTCCCAGAACTCAATTGGCAAACCAGCGTCCTTGAGCATTGCTCTCATACTAGCTTCTGCAGTTTGGATATTTCGCTCGGCTGGTCCATTCTGATGTGATGACGCAATTGTGGTAGGCTGCAGTTCAACTCCATGTGTGACTCTCCATTCCTCAACTTGTTGCAAGAGTTCTGGCGCGTTGTCAGTCCCAGCAGCTTTGACTTTCTCGTCGGTCTGATGTTCAACAAAAATCTTCCAGGCTCTGAGTTCCTTTTGTGCGTCTCCCTTCTGCTTCAACGGGATAACCCAGTTCTTCCGCGTGTAGCTGTCAATAATAAGGAGAAACCATCGGTTGCCTCGCAGAGATGTTGGAAAGGGTCCTGCAATGTCAAACTGTACCAGAGCTAGCTTCTCAGCTTTGTGGTCTCTCAATTGCTTAGGGATGCTGTTCCTCATCTTTGTCAGGGCGCAGACTTCGCAGATTTCCTTCTTCACTGGGACTCGAATCTTGTTCTGGAGCGTTGTGACTTCGTGGAGTTTGGCAATCTTTGCAGGTCCTAGGTGTGCAAAGCGTCTGTGGTACAGCAAGTATCTCTCCCTTTCACTAGCCTTGAGTTCGGACTCAGTTGGTGTGTGAAGGACTTCTGTATCTAGGGCTGGTGCATAGAGTTCTTGTAAGCCCAGGACACTTCACATGTCATGTGGTCTATCCACTGACTAATCAGTCCACTACTTCCACTACTCCATGTATATACCCCGCATCTGGGACATAGATAGACACAACACAATCTACATCATACATACTACGACCTCCCGACCAGCTCACAGTTATGAGCCCGGCCTAATCCGCATTCTCTATCATTAAAAACTGACCTACGAACGAAACGTCGCTTCAACATGTCGAAAAACACCGTTACCGACATTATCCTTCAAGGCCAGAGCAACTGGGAACTCTGGATCTTCGTCGTTAAGCGCATCGCTGAGGCAGGAGACGTATGGGAGTATATTGATCCTAACCAACTCCATCCTCTTCCTCAAAAGCCTGAGAAGCCTGTTCGGCCAACGCTTATCGTCAATGCCGAGGGACTACCAATTCAGCCTACTCAGCAAGCTCTAGTGCAGTATAACCAAGACTGCAGTGTCTATTACAACGAAATCAAAGAATACAGACGCCTGAAAGATAAGTTAGGACAAGTTGAAGCACATATCACTAAGACAATTCAGCAGGATCTGCTCTATCATATTAAAGATAAGACAGCCGTACGCGATCAGATCAAGACGCTTCAAGAGCTCTACTCTCCGACGACAGCCGACCAAGAATATCGCGTCCAAAAAGCGTACGAAGCAGCAAAAGTTCTACATGCTCGACGATCGAATATCGAAGACTGGTGCAACGAGTTTCTCACTGCATACAACCGAGCGAAGCAACTCGACTTGCCTGAAGTACATGGCTACCGAGCACACAAGGACCTCGTACGAGCCATCAAGCAAGTAGACGCTGCTTATGCCGCAAGTGTCTCGCTCGACATCTTCAAAGCAGAAGAGACTTGGAACTCGAATCGCGATACACCTATACCGAACCAGTCTCAACTGTCCACTGTCTTAGCAGACTTCCTACGCTATCATCGTACAACGCACTCAAGGAAGACAAACATCCTCGGAGGCGTATTCGGCGCTACGTTAAATGGGCAAGGATCTCCATACAACAAGAAGAGATCAAGAGACAATGCGAAGCCATCGAAGCCATGCCTTTGTGGAGACATCCACTTCTGGGGACAGTGTGCGTACATTGACACTTCACTCAGAACAAGAGGATTTGTCGAAGACCCTGAAAAAGCCAAGAAAGTTTCTTTGTTCGAGGCTGCAGACACGACAGGATTACTGAACAAGATCCGAGAGAAGAACCGACGCTACAAGAAGACGAAGAACAAGGATTTGGACAAGCAAGCCAACTCTGATTCGATAGAAATCGACGCTGGCGACGCACCTACAGATCAATCCTTGCACGAAGCATATGCTGTCTTCTCATCAGCCTTTAACAATCAGCTATCTCTCCGACACTATCCGCTTCTCCACTCATGGACTCTCGACCCCGCAACTGATATCCACATCTGCAACAACCCCGCAGAGTTCCGGTGGAAGTCTCCAGCGGCCGACGACGATATCGTACTAGCAGGAGGATCAGAGATGTCGATCGAAGCATGGGGAGAAGTCGAGATACCTCTGTCAACACCAAACGGTATCAAGACAACCACGCTCAAGCGAGTAGCACTTATAACATCTTTCTTCACCAGCCTTGTCTCACTCTCGCGCCTCTCCTCGTCGAACATACACTTCGATTCTGGTCAGAACGTACTCTATCGAGCAACCAAAACATTACGGGAAGACATCGCAAACCTTACCCGATCCGGAGGACATTGGCTAGTCGTGCATCGCTCTCAACCTGCAGCACAGTCAGCACTGCAGCATGCAGCCTTCGCAACCAAACAGCGCAGGCCTCAGTACTCAGCTCAACCACTCAAGCCTCGATTGCTCACAAAGCCACAGCTCCATGTCTTGCTAGGACACGCAGGCAGTGATGCTATCGACCAGCTATCAAGCCACGTCAGAGGCATACTGCCACCCACTGGTTCAGCTCCAGCCACAATTAACTGCGAAGAATGCCTGCAGAATAAGGCTCAGAAAATCATCTCTCGACGCATTGGACACGAACTTGGCGCGTCTCGTCCTTTCGAAACCGTGGCTATCGACCTCATACAGCTCGACACTCCTGGATACAACGGGCACCGATACGTCTTCCATGGATTTGATCTATATACAAAGCTCAATTTCGTGTATACGATCGCAAAGCGCGATAAGGCAACACTGCTCGACGTCCTTACCCGTCTTGATCGATCGATCAAGCGCGAATTCAATACTACTGTTACCTTCATAATCGCTGACGATGAGAAAGGCTACGGTCTTACAGACGACTCAGCGCGAGCGTACTGTCACAGAGAAGGAATTCGACTTCAGATCAGAGCACCACACACTGAGGAGCAGAACGGTTCTGCCGAACGCTCAGGCAAGAACTTGATCGTACGAAGCCGATCCATGAGCATTACATCAAATCTGCCTCTACCGCTTGCTCCTGAGATATACGTCGCTGCAGCATACCTACTCAATCGTACACCTACACGAACACTTGGATGGAAGACTCCATTTGAGATGGCTTACTCCAAACAACCTTCAATTGCTCACCTACGTGTATACGGCTGCCGTGCATATGCACTCCGTCAGCAGATTCCAAGAGGCGACAAGCTATCACCACGAGCACTCATCGGATACCTTGTTGGCTACGACTCCTCAAATATCTATCGAGTATGGCTACCAAATGCGACAAGCAGAGCACATCAAGGAAAGGTTATTCGAATACGAGATGTTACATTTAAGGAGGATCTCTTCTACCAGCACAGAGACGAAGCCGATCCACTCCTACAAGGCGAAGAGCTTGAGGCAATCACGCACACGCTTCATATGCCATCCTTGCAAGATCCAGAAGACTCTTCAGAGGGCGAGTACGATACGATACAAGAGCCTAGTCAGGCTATACACCTTCAAGACAGCAACACAAAGCCTACTGAGCCACACAGCGGAACACCTCTTCTGCCAACACCAGCCATCACAATCTCTCCTGATCCCGATACTCGCTCAGAAAGCGATCAAGCCTTATCAACTACGCTCGGTCACAGCCCTACACCAGATTTCGTGTCACCTTCTCAAGAATCTCGAAAGCGGAAGCGACGCGACGCAGCCGACTCAAACGCTGCACAAAATCGCGAGCTTATCGACAGCAACCTACGCCGTACACACATACTCCCTGAGGGATCGACGCGAGTACGGAAACCCTCTCGCAAGAGCAGCAGCTTCTTTGTCAACAAGTACTGGTCAACATTCGTAGCTGCGTCTACCACAGCACCAAAAACCCGAATACATCGATCGGATCTACCTCCTGAGCCTCAGTTCTATCAGGACGTAATGAAGCTACCAGCTCTACACAAGCAAGGCTTCATTGCAGCTATGCAGCGCGAGATGTCGGATGTCAAGCGCAAGGACACCTACAAGACGATTACTTGGAAAGAGTTTAACGCTCAGGACAACGAGGTCTTGCCACTGATCTGGGTATTCAAGTACAAGTTCGACAATGAAGGATACCTCATCAAATACAAGGCTCGAATCTGTGTACGCGGCGATCTCCAAACAACAGCTGAAGACACGTACGCTGCTACACTTGCCATCCGAATATTTCGAGCATTGATGGCTATCGCAGCCTACTTCAACATGGAAGTTCGACAATACGATGCAGTCAATGCCTTCACGAATGCTCGACTCGCTTCGCCTGTATACTGTCATTTGCCAGAAGGTTTCTCTGATCCTGATCACCTGTGGGAATTACACCGAGCGCTATACGGCCTGAAGACCTCGCCATTACTATGGTACAAGGAGCTTACAAAGACACTTACAGAACTTGGACTTCACGAGGTCAAAGACGCTCCATGTCTTTGGAGAAATGACAAGCTGCTAGTATTCTTCTACGTTGATGATATCGTCATACTCGCAAAACCAGCTCACACAGCTGCTCTCGATGACTTCGAACGCAAGCTGCTACGCCGGTACGAGATTCGATCGCTAGGAGACCTGTCAACCTTCTGCGGCATACAAACGCACCGAGACAGATCAACTGGCTCAATTTGGCTATCACAATCAGCATACCTTGACAAGCTTAGCGCGAAATATCCATCGCCAAAGCCATTTAATCAACCTCCAGCTACACCGCTTCCTCTCGAGGAACTGCTTCCTTCGAACGAGCCAAAGAACGATGCGAACACATACAGATACGCACAACTCGTTGGATCAATCGGCTATATCGCTACTGCCACACGACCCGATGTTTCCAAAGCTCATTCAAAACTGGCAGAATTCCTTGTCAAGCCTTCACAACGCCATATCGATGCTGCATATCAAACACTTAGCTATCTATACTCAACAAAGGATCGAGCGCTCTACTACGATACATCCGTATCCACCGACGTTGCTCAAATAGTCGACCACGAAGAACCAGACTTCTTTGGTGCCACTGACGCCTCGTACGCTGATCACAAAGCCACTCGGAAGAGCTCGCAAGGCTACATCTTCTTCCTGTTTGGCGGCCCTGTTGACTGGAAAGCGACACTTCAACGATGCGTCACTAAATCGACTACTGAAGCTGAGCTAGTCGCCGCGTCTTCCGCTGGCACTGAGCTGCTATGGTGGTGGCGACTCTTCAAGGACATCGACTTCGATCCAGACAACGAGCAGATACTATACTGTGACAACCAGCAGACTATTCGTCTAGTGACTACGGCAACGCCACGACTCAAGACATCACTTCGACACGTCGATGTACATCATCACTGGCTACGACAGGAAGCGCAAGCACAAAACATCAATCTCTCTTATATACCAACCAACATACAGCCAGCTGATGGCCTCACAAAGCTTCTTCCAAAACAAAGACATCAAAACTGGGTATCACTACTACACTTCAATTCATTTCCTACAAAATAGCGAGCTATAACATTACAGTACAGTACTCTTCCTGGTTTTCCTACATGGTTTTTACAGGTTTAACGAGGCTGTACACCTTCTCAAGCTCAATACTCTCAATACTTTCAGGGATACCACCAATCTCCATACAGTAACGCGAAGCAAATCAGGACCTCAATACAAGCTCTAGGAGACGTCTGACTATCAGGGACGCCTGTAGTAAAGAGCGAGGTCCACATACACTGCGACGGCAGACGATCCCCACCTGGAACTGCTCCAATCAAGCGGCTACCCACCGCACTCAAACAAGCAGCTCTACCCCTATACAGGGTAGGGGGTGGCATATGATCACATCAGCTTCTACATGCGTTCGAACCTGAGGGAGGTGTGTAAGCCCAGGACACTTCACATGTCATGTGGTCTATCCACTGACTAATCAGTCCACTACTTCCACTACTCCATGTATATACCCCGCATCTGGGACATAGATAGACACAACACAATCTACATCATACATACTACGACCTCCCGACCAGCTCACAGTTCTTTTCCCAGAAATGCCGTCTCTTGGTATCCATCTGCAATGTGTGACACTACGTAGAGACCATCGTCCATAGTTGCTTTAATGATCGTCTTCTTCCCTAGTTTGAAGGACAGTGTGTGGGAATTAAAACATCCCTTCATGCCTGCTGCGCAAATTCGTCTCCCTGATAACAAATTGACTCCAAGGTTAGGTACCAGCAGTACATCTGAAAGCCATGTCGAAGATCCATCCTTGCATACCATTTGGGCTTCTCCTTTCCAGTCTGCGTGTAGTTCTCCCCCTCCAACCCGAACAAGTCTTCGCTTGATCTTGATCATTCGTCTAAACAGCGAGGGTTGGTCAGACATGTGTGAGGAGGCGCCAGTGTCGCCGGCCCAGGTAGATGGAGATGCCTTACTGAGTATGTCTTTAGAGAGACGACATGTCTCAATTTCCTCGTCTTCCAAGTCTGAAGTATCGGTTGATGTCTCCAGCTCTGACTCTGACCTGGCTTCTTCGGCTCCATATGCTTTGCCAGTTTTCTTGTAAGACCTCTTTTGCTCAGGTGTCTTAGCGGGAGGCTTGGGGGATGTTGCAGAGGATGATTTCTTCTTCCTCTTCCTCCTCTCGGCTTCATACTCCCCAAGAAGCCTTCGAGCCTTCCCAAGCTTCACACAGTCCCGGATATAGTGTGCATCGCCACAGAGGTAGCACTGGATGCTGGGCTTGGTGCTGGACTCGGAGTCGGACGAAGATAACAAGTCCTTGTTCACACGCTTGTGCGGTGGGGCGTACTTGGCGACCTTTCGGAAAGCTAGATGAGCTTGTTCATCAGTATCTTGCTGGTCTCGGACTTCCTTCTCTTCCAACAACTTTAGCTTTTGTTCGACAGTGAGGTTCAGCTGGGCGTTCAAAGTGTCGATCGTAGTCCCAAATTTCTTTGGGAGTGATCTGATGAGGACAAGTAGCAGTGCGGAGTCTTTGTAGGCTCCGTTGGTGTCGGCATCTGCTGCCACGAGCTTGCGTCGGTAGTCCTTTAGCTTTTCCCACGATCCGACAATTGTGCTCTCAGGACTAAATGTGAATGTCTGAATTTTGGTCATATACATGTTGGCGGCTGTAGCGTCGGTTTGACTGTACTTCATGCGCAAGTAAGCCCAGAAGTGGAAGGCAGTATCGTACTCGTCAATAAGGGCTTGGTCCTCTTCGCTGAGAGACCTGAACAAGAGATCGATTGCGGTGGCTTCATCTTCCAGGTACTTGTCTCTTTTGTCGATGTTGATGTGGGCCTTGACAGTCTCATCTGTGATGTCCATTTCCCTCATAGCATCCGACAGTTCTCCGGCGGTAGCGATCCGACATTGATCTGCCAAGGTTCTTTCGCAGACATAGAAGACCCTCTTTCCCTTGAGCTTGACTTTGTTCCGGCGGAACCAAGCATCGTGATTCTCAGCTGTGAGTTTCGGAATCTTCCATTCTTCCTTCTCTTCGGCCATCATGTGTGTAGAAGCTTGCACGTATCAGTTGCGGGTAGTGCAGGCGTTGCAGACGGTGCAGTCAGTACATGCGGTGCATGCGGTGTATGCGTGCGTTATATATGTAGGCGATATGCTGCGGGTAGTGCAGTTGTTGTCGGTTCTCAGGCGTGGAGAAGAAGAGTAGATGTGTTTGCGTGTCAACTGCGTTGCACACGGCTTCTTGTGTTCGATTGCTGAATCTGAGTCCTGCGCGACTTGGGTATGTGATCGTTCCTCCGTGAGTTGGGGCTAGGGTCTCCACGACCTTGGTGGTGTTTGATTCCTGCTCAAATTTGAGTCCTGCGCGACTCTGGTAGATGTTTCGATTCCTTCCGCGAATCGTAGCTGAGTCCTTCGTGACTCTTGAGGTTTGATTCCTTCTCGAATCTGAGTCCTGCGCGACTCTGGTGGGATCAAAACAATGACATCAGTTTTGGCAACCGGGGCTCATAACCTATTGGAACAAGGTCCCTCTGGTAGTATGACTACCATGGATAACCGAGTAGGAGAGGAACAAGGCGGGGTGGCTGCAACGTATTGTATTGACTATCGTGTTGTGTGTAAGACTCACACTGTCATTGTGAGTGCCATTGCCCACCAGGCAGTGCCTGCCACAACAGCATATCATGTGACTCCCGAACACCTTCCACCCTGGACTGAACCCAGTTATTCTCAACAATTATAATATTATTTAAAAATATTTAATTAAAGTAAAGTTAGGCTATACTATTGTAAGGGGGCCGAAACACGTGATCCAATGTGGGTTGAATAGAGTTGATTCCCGTTACTAATTGAGATACTGCGTGAGGAGCTCCGGAGGGGCAGCCTCACGAGGATAACGTGTTTCACCACTGTTGAAGTCGTACTTTAGTCAAAGACCGTAAGCACTAATTCTATTGGTTCTCGGGGATGAGTAAGGTATCTGGATCGGTAGGGTTATCACCTAAGCAAAGCTCGTGATGATAGGGGTTGCACTGAGTAGTATAGAGGGTACTATCTGGCTCGAGAGCAGGTTGAGATTCCAAAGACAAACTTGATTGACGAGGTTGAACACGAACTATAAGAGTCGTGTTCCTACTTGCTTATATACATAAGAGATATGCACTGCCCTCAGCAGAGGTCAAGCCCTCCCTGAGGGTTGGGCCCTTTCTGAGGGTTGAGCCCTCTCTGAGGGTTGAGCCCTTTCTGAGGGTTGAGCTTGGCGTGAGGGTTCGTGAGGTCACGTGACCAGCGACTCGTGATCCGTGACACGCTGTCATCCGAAGCTGCCCCGCTTCCTATCAGTGCCTGTTCGTTCGAAGATCGTAACACTACCTCTCCCCTTCCAGCATATCGTCCTCGATATATTGTTTCTCCGTGCCGTAGGGTCGCAGGGTAGGTCTCTCCTATAAGTACTGGTCGTAAGCCGCGTCGTTGTTTTTTCTGCACAGCCTCCCTGACCATGCCGAAGGATTCCGGAACTCGAAAACCGCGAGCTACTCGTCCGCAGCCGTCGTCTACTGCCGAACGTCGCCTTCGTGCACAGCGTGTGCAGGAGCGTGCGTTAGAAATGGTTTTTCGTTGTGAAAGGTGTGAACAAAAGAAATTGCGGTGCTTTGTCGATACCGCGACTGGTCGTTGTGCTGGTTGTATCTCCGTGAACGCGGAGTGCAATTTGTTTGTTCCTGAGGAAGAATGGGAGAAGGTTGAGAAGGAGAAGGAAGAGAAACGTCTTGAGCTTCTTCGTTCTGAGGTGGAGACTGCTCGTCTGCGCATGGAGTTGGCGGAGGTTGAAGGTCGTGAGCGGCGATTCGCGCGTCGCGATCTGTCCATGTTGAAGGCGCAGGACCAGGCACAAGAGTCGGAGGGTCCAAGTACAACCGTCGACTCCCTTGGCTCGAATCCTTTGGCTGATTCCGGCTGGTCACAGGCCAATAATCCTTCCTTTCTTGATCTATCACTAGATCAACTTCTTTCTGACTTCCTTGTCGATCCTACTGGCTCTGGCAACCCGCTGTCTACACCTTGGGATTTCGACGATACTGTGCCAGCAACTGGCGACAGTTCGTGAGGTTTGCTTCTGGCTCCCATGTGTTCTCTAAGTCTGGGTATCCTAACCACTTGACTAGGTATTCTTTGTCAGGTCCCGTTCCTCGGTGTGTTATTAATTTTTCGACTTCCCACTCGTCTTCGCCGTCAGCTTGGTAGTGGAAGTCTTTCTGGATTGGCGTTTTGGGGTCGGCTGGTTCCAATAGCGAAACGTGGAACACTGGGTGGATCTTTGCATCCTTGGGCAGCTCGAGTCGATAGTTGACTGGGCTGATTTGCTTTGAAATGAAAAATGGTCCGACTGTTGGAAGGCTTCTGTACGATCGTACGGTGAATAACAGTAACTGAGGTAATCTTGTGTATTGGTATTGATCACTACGAATGTGGGGGCTACGAAGGTATACATGTGCTTGGATCAGAGTTGATCCGAAGTTGGACCGAAGTAGGATCGACGCGATACACTCGGCCTCGGGCCGGTGCACGAGGCCACGTTAGGCGACACAACGTGTGTATACCGACACTGGCAATATTTTCTTGTTGTAACGACTGGTGTAAGGAAATGAAACTATTAGGGAGTGTAATGTGCTAGGCATGTGCGCCTACTCTATCGGTCTCTGCACCGACCCTTCTACTCGGATCGACAGCTCGTTGCTATCGATAAAACGTTCTAGCGCGCGATTTGGTGTTGCTTTCGTGAATGCGTCCGCGGGGTTGTCTTCTCCGTTGATCCAGCGGATCTCCGTGATCTCGCGACGCTCGTATGACTGACGAAGCGCCATGATATCGATCATCAGTCGCTTCTCAGCAGTTGTTCCGAGTTTGACGAGGCATTCATACAACGAGTATGAATCCGTACACACAATAAGTGGGATCGGTGGCAGACCTAGGCGTCCTGTAATTATCTTGAGGGTTGTCAGGATAGCGATAGCGATGTCGACGCCGCTAACCATGCCGTACGTTTCTGATGCAAGGACGCTCCGGGTAACACGTTTGCATTTGGTCGAACTCCAGTGGATTACGTTACCACGAATATCAAACGTGCTGTCTTGTCGACTCGACTCATTAACAAGGATAAGCAGGTACCCTAGCTGTGAGCTAAGGTCTTGGTTGTTCGCAAAGGATCCGTCTGTGAACACTACCAGCTTTGCTGTAGCGAGGTCGAGAGGGACGTATCGTAGGCCTCGTTGTAAGCTCTCAGATTGCCACTGCAGCCGGCGGTTAAGCTTCACGTAGTCCGTGTCCTCAGGTTGTTGTATTTGCGCAGCCGCGGAAAGGTCGAACGATGCTTCAGGTTGGCATATCGACGCAATGTACGCGCCGCGCGCGCGCTGCTCCATATACTTCTGTGCTCGGTTTGCTGCCTTCGGATCAATGATTTCGATCTTGGCACCTTGTCCCTTCTGCGTAAGTAGAATCGTATCTCCGCGCGACGTTAGAGTACATCCGTTGAACTCGAGCGATGCTTCTTTGGACAGTCTCTCCTTGGGCTTAGCTCGAAAATTGGCTTTCTGGAGCGCAGCGTCTTCTGCACCAGAGAATGCAGGCGTCCCAATCGCGAGAGTATCGTCTGTCTGCAGGCCCACTATTCCGAACGCTTCCCGTCCCCCGTTCGTGATCAGGAGGCACGGGTCATACGTCGACGTAGCCATGTCGAGCTCCTTGCAGTGGTGTCCTTGGTACGTAGCAAACCAGTGGACTCCTGCTTCCGCGATTCCATAGAGTGGCTTGATTACGCGAATAATTGTTCCCTCGGGATACTTTGTTATAAGCTCCTTTGGGAGGTGCGCTAAAATCGTACGGAATAGCTCTGTTTGTGCCTGTGGGTACGCTTGCGTGATATCGCGTAGTTCCACGACCATGTCCTTATCAAGCAATGCAGGCGCTAGGGCTAGAATCAGGCGCTGGCTGGCTCGTTGGATGGTTGGCGACTGCGTCAGGATCTCGTGTTTGCCCTCGTCATTGTAACCTTGAACAACGAGGCGTGATTTCTCGTACGGGACCATGGTCTTGCCTTTGACTTCGCGGACCATGCGCGACTTGAAGATACGATACCCGCCGTGTAGAGTTGGGTCAAACAGCTCAAAACTGAATACTCCACGGCCGACGAGGTCGTCGATCTCCTTCTGATCGGATGCTTCGAATGGAGCGCCCGGGACGTTGATCACGCCGTCATTGCGTAGCTTGACGGCCAGGGCGTAATCGTCCTCCTCCTTTTTCGACAGGTACTGCACCTTAGGCTTGTTCTTTGATCCAGGTGGGCGGCCCCGCTTGCGCGGCTGAGCCGCTTGGGTGACTTCCGTCGGCGGTACTGGTAGTGGCGGTTCATCAGCAATCGCTTCATCTGTGATCGGAGATCCACCTGTGCCTTGATCTGCGCCGTCTGTCGCTGTAGTCAGATCGCGATAGTACGGTTTTACGACTGTGGATCGGAACGTCGTTGGGCCGTTGATCATGTCTACAGTAACGTCGTGGTCCTTCATGTCGATGACTCTATACGGCCCTTGCCATCCGTTCTTCTCGCGCCACACCATCACCTCACTCTGCAGAGGCAGTGATAGTACCCCGTCTGTGTTAGGCCCATTCCTGGTACCAAGTGCGTTGCTCACCGCATGTTCCGCTGCGGCCTTCCGCAGCGCCTTCATCGCTTTCTGGATTGCCTCCGCGCGATGGGTTATCGAGGGAGATGGTGGTGAATCCATGGATATTCGGGGGTATGCACCGAAGACGAGCAGCGTGGGTACGAGCCCGTCCGGGCCTGCGGTATCGTTGACGGCCTTGACTGCCATCTGCAGCACTGCGGCGTCGCTGGTGCCAGTGTCAAGCTCTGTCCTCAGGATCTCGTAGGCGCGTCTGAGCGGTGCGTGGTATCTTTCTACCTTGCCGATAGACCAATGGGCCTCGATTGGTACTTGTTTACATGTGATTCCCATGATCTTCGCCTCTGATCTGAATTCGACTGACGCGAAGTTGGTGCCGGCGTCGTGGGTGACGATATCTGGCGGCCCTTGGTATGTATCAATCCAGAGCAGGCGGAGTGCTTCCCAGGTGTCTTTCGCGCTCATAGACGGTAGAAATCGCGCGCCGTTGAATGTTGTAGCCGAATCGATCACGTGAAGCACTGGTTTCCCACTCAGATACATCACATCTACGAGGATCTCGAAGTTGAATTCCCGATCATCTTTCAGCCTGAATTTGAATCGGCGCGGCGCTGGATCGTGCGTTTGGCAGTGATGGCAGAACGTTTGGATCTCTCGGAGCAGCTGTTCATCCACGTCCTCGTGTCCTGCGCGTTTGAGCAATCGTATCAGCCGTTCGACGGCTGGATGCCCGAACCTCCGGTGTAAGCGTCGGAGCTCAGTCTCCGTAAGGAATACGCGCGCGCGCTCTGCCTTGCTTAGGTGGAACCACGGGTGTCCCCATTTGCGAATCACTGGAAATGTAGCTTTTCCTTGTACTAGCTGGTCCGTAGTATTGTTGAAGTACACGTGGAGCCGGTCCATGTCTTTTAGACAGAGGAGAAACGGGGTGGGTGCGTCTAAGACCTCAAATTTGATCTTTCCAATCTGTGTCGATACATGTGCGGTTCCAATCGAAGTAGTGACGCTTCCTTTGCCAAATTGCACAGATGCGTTTCCAGCAGTAGACGTATCGAGAGTTACGGTAGGGTCCTCGGTTTGGAGCGCCAGGAACTGCTCCTTTCCGGCTGTCGATACATTTGAGGCACCAGTGTCAGGAAGAATGCCTTGGTACGTGATTCGCGAGTATCGGTCCTCGATAAGGAACTGCGTTGCGGGCGTAATAGGTTCCTTGCACCTGTAGAAGTCTTCTCCGGTCACGTGGTGCAAAAAGGCCTGATCTGTGAGGTACTTAACCGCTAGTCTCTGGTCCTCATCATCTTCGTCTTGCTCCTCTAGGAAGAACTGGTCGACTTCTTCCCCCTCGTACGCGACGAGGAATGTGCCAAACTCCATTTGCTCTCCCGTAATCGCGCAGTGTGTGATGTACTGCGCTTTTGAGCGTTTTCTTTCTTCGGGCGTATGGTTTGTGGACCAACAGCCTGTCTTGCCGCAGACGTAACATTTCTTGTCGATTTGTGTGTTGACTCCAGAGCGGTGCTGAAGCCCACCGCGTCTGCAGGTAAATCCGCTACGTCCACCGCGAGAGTTGTAATTCCCTCGCAATCTTCCAGAGCTGTTTTGGTTGTACCGACGGTCCAGGTAGTACTGATCGTTCGGATCCGCCTCAGTGAAGTTTGCGGAGACCGTCATAGCGAGTGAGTTTTCGATCGAGGATCGTAGATCTCCAAACAGAACCTCGCATTCTAGAGACGGCTTGTAGAGTGCCATCTCGAGCTCCTTGACGCCTCGACATGCTGTGATTACCGTTGTTCGGAGCGAGTATTCCCCGATATACTGTTGCCCAAGCGCCCTCTGACACAACTGTAGCTTGTCTAGCATAATGTCTAGAACGTCGTGGAGGTTCTTATCCGGGTTTTCCCTCCGTACTTTGACAAACGAGATCGTCGTCCAGTCCGTGTAGTAATGGCCATGGTTCACGTCTGTGTCGAAGTGGTTCTTGAGCTTTGTGTAGGCGGTTGAGAACGTATCCATCCGCTGATCGACAAAGTGAAGGTAGTATTCCTCTGCGCGGCCGTCGAGAATCCGTGGAAAAACTGCATGGAACTGACTTGGCTGGATGTCTGCGTGATAACAGATGCTGTAGAAGATCTTCAATTTATCGTCTAGGAGGTCGTACGGCTTTCCCGTATACTTTTTGTCTCGGTCCCACATTTTCACGAAAACATTGATCGTTGCTGCGCTCAGCTTCTCATTGCTGAAGTCGATCGGAGGAATTGCCTTGTACGGGTCCGTTTCGCCTGATCGTTGGATTGGAGGGACACTCAGTCCCTGTGGGCGTTGCGGATACGCTGGTGTGTATTCGCGGAATCGATCAAAATTGTTGTAGGTTGAAGTAGGCTGTCGTGTTTCCGGCTGTGGGGTGTGTTCGATAGTTTCCGTAAGCCGACTTGTGGTCCGTTCTTCTTGCCCTGGTTGTTGGCTAGACTGAGTACGGAGGCGGGTCTGATCTTGAGTGTAGTCTTGTTGATTGTCTACCTCTTGATCTCTTCTCCTTGTGGAGGTTTGACTTCGTGCTCGACTCGCTGTCCCTACGTCCGTAGGTTGCAATGGTCCTGCAGCGTCGTGTCCTTGCTTCAGCTCCCGTTGTAGCCTGTGTGCGACTGAACGCTCGTCAAAGTTGGTGTTCTTGAACTGTTCGTCCGGCCACTTCGGGCAATCCTCCTTGCGCAGTAATTTAGCTACGGCTTCGCTTGGTAACATATTAACACGACCAGTGTACACGCCCTTAAAGCGGAGAATCCGCTTCAGTTCCTTAGTGTATATTGGTTGGGCACGTAGGAACATTGCCTCTGTCCATCCTTCAAAGTCCTGACGGAACTCCCAAAAGAGTTCCTCATCTGCTGTTGGTCGATCTGTATAGTCCGCAATCGCACGCGCAATGTACGTTGTTGCGGTAGTAATCCCAACCTCATCGTCTGGAGCTTTAACGTTGTCCTCCCACATCTCTGGATCGATGTGATGCCATTCTCTTGGTTTTATGTTTGTGGTCCCTAGTAGCACTTCTAGTGTAGGTACCACTCTTCTACTACTGCTCGCCATTCCTACTGCCGGTGTCCTGGATACCGGTGCTCTTTCTGATGGTGTTCTTTCTTCTTCTATTGTGTTCTTGTTGACGCTTGCTGCGCTAGCTGCGTTCGCTGGGGATGCGTCGGTGGTCGTGGGTTGTACACGGGTCAAATCTCAACCGGTCGGTTGGCGCGTGTATAGACGGCGTCTTGGAACGCTTCTGATACGGCTGTAACGGTCGGTCGCTAGCCACGAACGACGCCTGATATAGCTAACAGTGAGCTTAGCATAGATAACTCCGCCTTGCTGATATAGGCAATCTAGGGAACGCGCGGGGTAAAGAATCTATCTCTTCTTAACCTAACTGTCTGTGACTGCCGTGCAATCACTGATCAGTGTTGGAAGGCTTCTGTACGATCGTACGGTGAATAACAGTAACTGAGGTAATCTTGTGTATTGGTATTGATCACTACGAATGTGGGGGCTACGAAGGTATACATGTGCTTGGATCAGAGTTGATCCGAAGTTGGACCGAAGTAGGATCGACGCGATACACTCGGCCTCGGGCCGGTGCACGAGGCCACGTTAGGCGACACAACGTGTGTATACCGACACCGACCTTGACCTTGTCCAGTTTTTTCGTTGGTCGCCGTGTGCGTAGGTTCTTCGTGAGGAGATAGACTTTATCCCCCTCTTTTAGCAGAGGCGCCGTTTTTCGTTTCTTGTTGACATAAGAGATGCTCCTTGACTGAGCTTTGACGATGTTTTCGAGTGATTTCTCGTGTACTGCCTTCAGTGCTGCGACTGAGGCTATTGCTGAATCCGTTTGAATGTTACTATCCAATGATCTGGTAAAGAGATTTGGGTGTCTCCCGTGGTTCGCGAAGAACGGCGTGACGCCCGTTGCTTCCGATAGTTTGTTGTTGTACGCGATTTGCGCCATAGGCAAGAGTGAAACCCAGTTGTCTTGCTGCTGGTTGCAGTAAATGCGGAGATACGTCTCCATTGTCTGGTTTACTCGTTCAGTCTGTCCATCCGTCTGCGGATGATATGCCGTGGATAGCTTCTTCTTGGTACCTATTGCTGCTAACAGCGTAGTCCAGTAGTTTGACGTGAAGAGCTTATCTCTATCGCTGATAATTGATTCCGGAATGCCGTGGTGTCTAACTACTCGGTCCAGGAACACTCGTGCAAGTTGCTCTGCAGTGTAGCTGTGTCGGAATGGTATAAACTCGGCAGCTTTCGTGAATCGACATACGACGTTGAAGATCGAGTCGTATTCATATCCTGTGACAGGGTCCTTGGAGATTGGTAGCTGTGTGACGAAATCCATCGTGATGTTCGTCCAGGGTGCCGTTGGCGGCTCCATTGCTTGTGCTTCTCCGTATTTGGCGTGCGTGCTGTGTTTGTTTTGCTGGCAGTTGACGCATTGCTTGATAAATTTGGTGACCTTGTCCTTCATGTTTGGAAACTCATAGTGTCGCTTGATGAGTTCCATTGTTCGTGTGATACCAGGGTGTCCGTGGAGTGGGTCGTCATGGTGACTCCTTATAACTTCCTCTTGAAGTTCGTCTGGTACTTGGGCTGGTATGCGTTGTTCCTGCTGAACCTGCATAACCTGATTGAGTTGTTGTGATGGTCCTAGTGACCCATCGTCATTAACTCCGAGCACTGCGAACTCGTTAATGGTCTTGTCTCCTGCAAGGTCGCGTCTGCGACTTAATGCATCGGCTCTGCCGTTATCTTTTCCTGGCGTATACAGTATCTTGAACTTGTACTGTCCAAGCATCTCAGACCAGCGCACTTGGCGTCGGTTGAGTACTTTGGTGGTGGTGAAATGTACCAGGTTCTTATGATCCGTGTAGATGGTGAGCTCCGAGCAGCTTTGTGCGTAGATCCGCCAATGTTCCAGGGCTGATACGATTGCGAGTAATTCCTTGTCGTGCACATCGTAGCGTTCTTCCGGTCCTGAGAACTTTCTTGAGTAGTAGGCGATCGGGTGCCATTGTCCATCTCGTTCTTGTGTTGCGCATGCTCCTAATGCCAAATCCGAGGCATCGGTCTCGATTCGTAGAGGCTTGTTGCTCTCGAATGTAATCATCGTGGGTGGCTCTACACATGCTTGTTTAAGCGATTGAAAAGCGTCTTCCTGCGCTTTTTCCCACTTGAATGGTGTGTCCTTCCGCGTTAGCTTGGTTAGCGGCAAGGCCTTCAGGGAGTAGTCCTTGATGAAGCGTCGGTTGAAGTTGACAAACCCAAGGAATTCTTGTATCCCCTTGACGTTCATTGGGGTTGGCCAATCTTTCACAACCTGTGTCTTAGTAGCACTCATCTTAACTCCGTATCTGCCTACGACGAATCCTAGGAACTCTACTTCGTCCTTGTGGAATTCGCACTTCTCTGGCTTAAGTCGTAGGTCTGCCTGTGCTAGGCACTTCAGAACTTCCTTGACGTGTTGGATGTGTTCTGGCATGGTCCGTGAGTATACCAAGATATCGTCTAGGTATGCCACTACTGTCTTGTCGAGGTGTGCCCGTAGCACGTTGTTGATTAGGGCCTGACACGTAGCTGGCGCATTGGTTAGCCCAAAGGGCATGACCAAGTACTCGTAATGACCGTAACGCGTTCTAAACGCCGTCTTCCATTCTTCGCCTTCCTTCATCCGTATGAGGTTGTACGCTCCTCTTAGGTCCAATGCGGTGAAGTACTGTGCTCCGGCTAACCGATCCTGTAATTCTGATATGTTCGGTAGCGGGTATCGATTCTTGACTGTGATGTCGTTGAGCTTTCTGTAGTCGATACATGGGCGTAGTTTTCCGTCCTTCTTAGGTACGAACAGAATGGGAAATCCCGCCGGGGATTCTGATGGTCGTATGAATCCTTTCTTAAGATTCTCGTCGAGATACTCGCGTAGTACGCCGAGTTCTTTCTCCGACATTCCGTATATGGGCCCGAAAGGCGGTTCCTTTCCTTCCTGTAGCACGATCTCGTGATCCCAGGGTTTATGCTTGGGCAATGCCGAAGCCGTCTTATCATCGCGGAAAAGCTCTCTATAGCTTTTGTATTCATCCGGGATGTCAGGAGGTGCACTCCGATCCTCCTTAACTCTCACTTCGTGACCCGTGGGGCGTTCGGTGTCTGTGGAGTCGACCGCTCTAACTTGGCGCGTCTCGTGCGAAGAGATGTTGTTAATCTCCTTCTCATCTACCAACTGCAGCGTGCGTTGCGTAGGCTTCGATGCGGTGGTGCCGCAGTCGCATCGTTCTAACGAAAGCCGTCGATTCTTCCAATCGATATCCGGATTGTGCTTTCTCAACCATGGAAGTCCTAATATGACGTCGTGAGTGGCCATCCCAAAAGCGTCTAGGGTTATTTCCTCGTGGTGTCTGTGGATCTGGAGGGGTACCGCAGTCACTTCGTGTGTGATCTCGGATTCCTCAGGCATCGGTTCTCCATTGGCAACTCTGAGCGGGTAGGGTGTCGTCTTCCGAGTAGGGCGTAGTCCAGCTAGCCGTACTGCTCGCGAAGAGATGTAATTAGACTGTGCTCCAGAGTCCAAGAGTGCCTTCATCCATCTTCCGTTTATCTTGACGGGTAACTTGATTAGTTGGTGATCGGTCCCAATACTGTTGATGGATCGATCCCTGGCGCTCTCAGGCGCAGTCCTAAAAAAGGATTCTCTTCTCCAAACCCGTGACGCTGCTTTGCTCCTTCGTGAGTTGTGCAGTCAGGGTTGAGGCAATGTTGCCATCGGGCATTGGTGCATCTTCCGTTGATCACCAATTGCTGGGCTCCGCGAGACTCAGGGGTGTCGTTCCCTGGAAAACACTTGTTTTCTCGCTTGTCGATAAGGTGCATCTCGCAGTAGTCGTTTAGGCATCGTATCCAGTGTCGCTTGCAGAGGTGTTTCCATCCTGGGAAGAATCCACTTCCTAGTTTGTCCGCATGGTGGATGCCGCATCCATCCTTGAAGCAGCTAGTAAACGACAGTGTCCTATGGTGTGGGTTGCGCGGGTCTAGGTTGTAGAGTGATGACTCGTACTCGGGTGCTTCTTCTGCCGTTATAGCGTAGCGCTGGAGGAATTTCTCCTGTTCTTCTCGGTTGGTGGCAGCGCATCGCTCGTGGTACTCGCGTAGTGATTTCTCACACCAATTCTCCGTTGAGTCGTCCTCAACGCTTGGAATAACTAGCTCCTGGCACATCTGTGCGTAAGCTGCGTCGTTTTCCGCGTTGGCCTGCTGCTCGCGCTCGAGCTTTGAATCGCGCCGCTTTGTTCGTCGAGCTTGTCGCTCCTTGCGACTCTCGTGCTGACTTGAAAGCTGTTGATGTTCTACCGCATCCTCGTAGTAGTCCGGATGGGGTGTTGGTGCGCGGTACTGCGTAGTTGGTTCGATGTATCCTTCATCGTTATCGGGACCGGACTCTGGATCTTCCATGAGTCGTCCAATGTCATCAGTGAGAATTTCCCATTCACTGGCATCAGCGTCGCATTCTTCCTGACCGCTGGTAATCATATTGAGCTGTCGGAGAACCTTGTTCTTCTGACGACAGTCTCTCGCAAAGTGGCCTGGTTTGCCACAGTTGTAGCAGTCCTTTGACGTGCCACGTTTGTTGCTACTACCCCTGCCCTTGTCATTCCAACGAGCCGAAGGTGCTGTTGGTCCTTTGTTGAGGTTTGACAAGTCCATGGCTTCCGGTCCATAGTACCCACTCTGAGTGTTACTATGAATACGTCGTCCCGTGTTAGGACGGTACCGGTTTCCTCGATCCGCGATCGGGTTGCGCCATTGGTTGCGTGGCGGCGGGCGTCGATCAGTATTGATGACGCGTGCTCGTGGGTCGTCTCGAAGCTCTTGTTGAAGTTCGTAGAGCTTGGTGTCGATGTCGATGGCCGTGTTCATGAGGGTGTCAAGGGTGTCGGTGCTGGCGCCGGTGCGCATCAGCTCTTCCTTGACCTTAGGCTTAAGCCCTTGTCGGAACATGGTCATCAACGCATTTTCGTCCCATTCCGTGTTGGCGGCCAGTTGCTGAAACTCGGCGGCGTAGTCGGTAGCGGATTGGGTCTGTCGAATGCGCTGGATGTCACGTCGAGCGATTCCGGGCTCGTTGGTGACTCCAAACACGACTCGGATCTTGTCCTTAAACTCATCGAAGTCTTCCATCCACTCGTTAATGTCGCTTGAGTCGAGGGTGTCGTTTCGGTACTTGATGAGGAAAGGTTTGATCCACTTGAATGCTTGGCCACGCATGTAGCTTGCGACGAGGGTGACTCGCTTGTCCTCGGGCACACGCTCTCCTTGGAATAGAAAGAAGAGGTCCCACTGGATGAGCCAGTCGTCGAGCTTGCTGCGATCTCCATGGTAGAGGTCTGGTCTGTTGACGTTCATGACGTTGCGGGGAAGTTCCTCGGCAACGCTAACGTTGTCTTCGTCCATGGGGTCGGAGCGGGGGGTAGAGCGTGATCCTGAAGCGATACTCATCTTGGGGGTGTTCAAAATGTTGAAGTCGTACTTTAGTCAAAGACCGTAAGCACTAATTCTATTGGTTCTCGGGGATGAGTAAGGTATCTGGATCGGTAGGGTTATCACCTAAGCAAAGCTCGTGATGATAGGGGTTGCACTGAGTAGTATAGAGGGTACTATCTGGCTCGAGAGCAGGTTGAGATTCCAAAGACAAACTTGATTGACGAGGTTGAACACGAACTATAAGAGTCGTGTTCCTACTTGCTTATATACATAAGAGATATGCACTGCCCTCAGCAGAGGTCAAGCCCTCCCTGAGGGTTGGGCCCTTTCTGAGGGTTGAGCCCTCTCTGAGGGTTGAGCCCTTTCTGAGGGTTGAGCTTGGCGTGAGGGTTCGTGAGGTCACGTGACCAGCGACTCGTGATCCGTGACACGCTGTCATCCGAAGCTGCCCCGCTTCCTATCAGTGCCTGTTCGTTCGAAGATCGTAACAGTAATAATCAGGTTGTCTGCACAGTACTGATCAAACTCAGGTGTAGCATGGCTGCTGTGACCATCAAGGATAAGGAGCCGACGAGCCCCTGACGAGCGAGTCTGTGTATGTCTGTTGAAGTGCTTTATCCAGTCAAGACCTAGCTCATCTGTTGTCCAGCCGTTGTCGCTGACTGCAAGAGTCCAGGTAAGTGGTAGGTCCTTATACCAGCTAGCTTGGTGGAGCTTCCCTGATAGTATAATAAACGGTGGGATAGACCAACCTGACGCGTTGATACACTCAATCGTCGTCACCCACTCGCGATTGCCTGGCTGAATAACAGTAGCACGACCAACTGTGTCAGAGCTAGTGACGACCTTAGACGTTGAGGCGACACCCATCATAAACCCAGTCTCATCAAAGTTGTAGATGTCCTCATCAGGTATCCCATACATGACGCGTGTCTCCTCTACTAGCCTAAACCATGCGCCAATCCTAATAGGATCCTCACAGCGAGCACGCTGTGAATGGAATTTCCTATTCCACTTGGTCTTGAGTGTAGGCTGGGTGTTGACAAATCGTGACACCCAGTTCTTGCCGACAGGTGGTGGAGGTGGATTTTGGCCGCGGCTAGCGAGTAGAGTGTCCGCCATACGTCGCACGTCAATAATCTGGGGGGGAAAGCCACGTCGGTCAAGGTCTAGGATCCAGTCTACAAGAGACTGCTCCTCATTTGTCTGTAGCTTTCGCTGGTGGAGGTGGGCAACAGCTTTTGGCTGTGAGCCGGAGAGGCGGTCGCGGAGCGTTGTTCGTGGAACATTGTAGAGGTTTGAAGCCCTGCGTTGAGACTTGACGCGTCTATCTTGATAGGCCTGTGCAGCAAGTAGAAGTCTGCCTTCTTTTTGAGGCAATTGAGGCTGTGGTTGTTGAGTCATTGGGGTTGACGTGGGCGCGACGCGTAGGATTTTGGTGGGGTGGACGGGATGGTGGTGTGGCCGGGAAGGTGGTGAAACACGTTATTTGGTGGGGATGACTAAGCGTGTGGCTTAGCGAGTGGCTAGTGTGTGGCTGGTGGGCCCGTGCGGGAACACCAAACCAAAGGTCGTGGGTTCGATCCGTCACACTATTATCTAGAAATATACTATATTCTTAAGATAGTAGCTATATTATACTATATAGCTATATTATACAACCTACTAGTAAATACCGCTTATAGCTATAAATTAGTATATTAGTACTTTACCTTGACTTAAGGCCTTAGAAATCAACTAATGATCAAGAAGATTATAGATTTGTACTGTTGTGCGGCGTGGAATGGGGGTTTATGGTTTGTGTGGTGCTGCGCATGTCTCCCCGGATCCTCATACTGTACTAGGACTTTAGTCTGTTCGCGCGTGTGCACAGACCATTTCAACAACGCGAACTCTAAAGAGGGGTATCTTCTTCAACTACACACGACTACATCAATATGAGAGCTTTTAGCACTAAAATTTCATCAAATCGAGTGCGCGGAGGTGAATTATCAGAAGCCCAACGGATATACTGCTTAGCCCAGGTTGAGGCTGGTGTGTCGACAAGCGAAGTTGCTGACGCGCTGGACTGCTCGCAGCGGTGCGTACAGAAAACAGTACTCCGATGGACAACCAGCTGCAGCACCACAACGCAGCCTCGGACAGGCCGGCCACCTACATTGACTAGTAGAGACCATCGCCGGCTGCTACGGATTGCTCGGAAAAACCCAGGTATTGAGTACCACAAGCTTATGGAGGAGGCTGGACTGTGGGACGCCAATACTACCTACCCCAGCGTTTCTAAGCGTACTGTGCAGCGCGCAATGGCTGACGAGGGATACCGCAAGTTCAGAGCGAGACGTAGGCCAAAAATCAACAAGAACACAGCTGCGGAACGCCTCAATCTTACTAATGAATGGCTGGGGTTTGATTTTGGGAGGCGTACTATCAGGTTCAGTGACGAGTGCAGCGTTGCTCGTGGATCTGGCCACAACACGCCCTGGGTATGGCGACTACCTGAGGATAAATGGTCGCACGAGATGGTTGAGGAGGTCACCACTGCTCGCCAACCTGCTCGTATGGTATGGGGCTCAATATGGATGACTCCAGGTGGCCGAGCAAGGCGTAGTCGTCTAGTAATTATGAATCGCGACACATCAGCCAAACGCAATGGATACACAGCTCAGAGCTACATACGAGCACTTGAGGAAGGTCTCCAGGACAGCTACAGGCCAGGCGAGTGGTTTATGCAGGATTACGCACCTATCCACACTTCCCAGGTCTCGAAGGAGTGGCTAGAGGTTCATGGTGTTGCTACGATCAAATGGCCACCATACTCACCTGACCTTAACCCTATTGAACACATGTGGTGGGCACTTAAAAAGAAGCTCCATGAGCTGCATCCTGAATTTGACTATATGGGAGACTCTCTAGCTGAGTGGGAGGCGTTCGAATTGGGGTTGATTGAGGCATGGGCTGCTATACCTGACGCACTGATCAAACGCCTTATTAGGTCTATGCCACGACGCCTAGACGCTGTGCGACGTGCAAAGGGCTACCAGACTAGATACTAAGCGTAATGCGATTAATTTGCAACCCTAATTGTCTTATTTGGTCTATGTAGTAGAGAGTTATACTGCTTTGAAGTTGGTAATCAAATGTGGTTGTGGTGGTCCATGCGTCAACGCGAACAGACTTTTGGCACCCGATTGTACAAAAAACCAACCTCCGAGATTTTTTCCGCCGCACGAACCCCGCGACGCGAAAATCGTTCCCCAACCTGTTCGGAGCTTATATGAGAAGAGCAGGTGAGCCTAACAGCAAACCTACTCAGCTCAACCACAACTGCTTCGGCGGGTGTAGTGAGCATTCGGCCTGGCTGGCAGGTCCGCCTCACCGCGTGTACTTGTCCGGCCGGGCCTTTCCTTCTGGAGAACCTCATGCCCTTCACTGGGTGTGTTGGGGAACCAGGACTTTTACTTTGAAAAAATTAGAGTGTTCAAAGCAGGCCTTTGCTCGAATACGTTAGCATGGAATAATAGAATAGGACGTGCGGTCCTATTTTGTTGG